>CM076573.1:117275746-117579721 GCA_034641835.2 Pinus albicaulis
GAAAAATATGTTGTAGATCACCTCTGTTCACTCTAAAACTTGCCCCAAACTGCTCAGAATGCTGAATAAACCCAAAATTAACTAAAATTTCATCCAATTTCGTTCAATATTGAGGGAGTTATGGCAAAAACAAATTTGTCCCAATATCCCTAAACAAACTCCACAAAATGTGGAGAAACCGGGTTAACTCGGAGTTAAGTTTAGAGAAATTCTCAACCGTCGCACCCTCTAGATCCTAGGTGAAAACCGCAATTGTGTCAATAAATGTCAGGATGGGTGGGGTGACATGTGACCTCCGTCAAATCCGCCGTTGTAACCGCAACCAGAACTGTTTAAAAAAAAACGTTGTTTAGAAACTATGACATTTATTATTAATTGAGTTGTCACATGATTTCGGTTAACTAACCACCATACAATATTCCACCATAACAATAAACCGTGGCATAAATTTTCTTGAACATGGTCAAATGGACCTTTGTTGACCGCGTTTTAAATGACTGTGGATTTGTGGAGCCCCGATCACGTGAAGTGTGGTCGTATGGTGTCGGGCTAGCCCTAAGGGGCTATCTATTTACTTTCCACCCGTTGATAATTTAAACAATAAATATGTGTGACACCCCTTAGTAGTTAAGAACTATGAAGTAGCCCAGTAGGTCGGGTTGCCCGACTGGCAGCGGGGAGAAGAGGGTTCGAATCCTGCCGACCACAACTCTTTTTTATATATGTTTAGTTCTTCATATTCAGAGGTAAGCTGCTCATGTGGAACTATTTCATCCCTGTAACATCTGAGAACTTACCTTGAATATTTCTATATTTTTCTTTAATTTTTTCCAAATCAAACAAATTCTGTTCACCCAAAAATGAGTTTATCATGGTTTGTAAAGTTTCAGTTTGATATGACTCAGGTTTTTTGTAAAATATTTTAATCTTAATAAAAAATAAGGATTAAAATATTACTTTATCAATGTACTTCAACCATCCAAAACTTGAGTTTTAAAAACTTTTTTATTATATCAAAACATTACTTCACATGTCATGCCAATTGTAGTTCAACTATCCAATAAAAACATTTAACATTATATCACATACCAAATGTAGATCAACCATCCAAAACTTAACTTTTTTAATTTAACAGAAATTTATAGATCACAACATTATTTCACATGCCAAATACTTTCTACTATCTCAACCTATTGAACTTTGATTATATCAAAGACGATTTTATGTCACACAATTAGAAATTAAATAATCATAAACATTTATTAAATACATGTTAAATAATATCATCATCAAAACTTACTAACTTTAATTTAATAAAAATTATAGATTTAAAGAAGATGCTTATATGCAAATGCGTCAATTATCAAACGATTTTAAAATTTTTGATTATATCATAAGTGTTTAATCAGTAGTCAAAGCACTAATGTATCATTCACAAAATGATTAATACTACACTACAAACAAATGTAGATTGAAACCATCCAAAAATTAAACTGTAATTTAACAAAAAATTATAGATCACAACATTACTTCACATGCCAAAAATTAAGTTTTAAAACCAAACAAATTATACAACAACATTACTTCAAATTCACATGCCAAAATTACTTCATCCATCCAAAACTTAACTTTTAAAAACAAAACAAATTATATTAACACAATAAAATATATGTCCAAAAATTGTAGATCTCACAAGTTATCAAGTATCAAGATATCTATATCTATATCTATATCTATATCTATATCTATATCTATATCTATATCTATATCTATATCTATATCTATATCTATATCTATATCTATATCTATATCTATATATATATATATATATATATATATATATATATATATATATTCAACTGTGCATATAGATAATATATATAGAAAAGTAAATTCAAGACTAGAAATCACGTCCATCAAATACAGATGGATGTAGTGTCTTTCCTAGCAGAGTCTCAATCCGCGCACTATCATGTGAAGAGTGGGGAATCTGTACACAATGCACGTACAAATATTAAACCTTGATTTTTAAAAATTGAGTGAGAATATATAGAGCTTCATGTTAAAAACAAAATATAAAAAAAAAATCATGCAATACCTCATGAGGTTCCCTCTCCATTTCTTGCTCACCTACTACAACTTTCCTAATGAAAATGCACATGTATATATAAACTTATTTTCAATAATATTAAAAAAAAGTTAGACAACTTCTTCAAATGGTTGAAATGGTGTGGATGTTCCTATCTCCATCGCTAGAGTTCGTGGATTAAAGAAATCTTCTATAGAAACCTAAAATTCAAAATTTTAAAAGTATAAAATAACTCAAAATCAAAATCTCAATTTATAATAAAAATTTTAAACTTTGAAATTTATAAAATTATAACTTAAAAAAAAAACATATATATTTAAAAGTGAAAAATTGAATACTTCTGTAGGTGAATTTGGGACATCTCCTAACAGAGGCTCCAAAAGAAAATCTCCAAAAACCTAAAATTCAAAAGAAAATAACTCAAGGTATAGATATATCTCAATTTTTAATGGAAATTTTTGAGGTGGAATATATATAAATTAAAAACATAAATTTTAAAAGTGAAAATTTGTCCATACTTGTTGTCGATCTAGCACATCTCCTAAGGAAGTAGAAGGTACATCTCTCAAGGAAGAAGAAGGTACCTCCATCCCAATAACATCGAACACAATCAGAATCTGTTAAAACATTTTATTATTATATACATGTACATGTACATGTGTCCACAATTATTTATTTTAAAAATATCACTTAAAAAACACTAACATTTGTCAACATATCTTGATCGTGAGGCCCATCTTGATTGTTTGAACTAGAGTCTCCGACCGTGATATTAACATTTTCGTCATTCATCATGTGTGACAACTGCAAATGGTTTTTTAACATATAATGATACATTTTTGTTAGATTAATGTACACACAAATAAACATATACATATACATGTGTATTTATTACAAATTGTACATGTATGTGTTAAAACAATTGAACTCTAGTGTAATGTTCCAAATTTTATGAAACATTAATTTTTGTTAAGGAGGTGAATAAAATGGGTAGAGGACCCATTCTTTGCATGGTTAGAGAATAAAAATCCTCTAAATATGAAAGGGTATCATATTAGAGCTGGATTTCACACCTCCATGTGTGAAAAGATATTTTTGCATACATGCCTGGCAAAGGTTGACCAAGTCAAATCGCGTTGGCATGAGTTGGAAAGCACTATGTGGGACAATGTAGGAGGGAAGATTCTAGATGGAGGAAACCCTAATTCGAAGTAGGGCCCATGGAGGGAAGGCTCATTGTTTAAAACAGGAGCAAGGCATCCATTGTACACATCTTTGATCATTTTACATTTGAGTCTCGAAGACTTGTTACTTCCACTTGTTGTTCAGCAGAGCTGCAGTGCCTTCGGGTACGAGGGAGTCCTCTTTAGGAATTCCTCTCCTTATTGAGTAGCTCATGAAGGATTGCACTCATCCTCTATATTTAGGCATTCAGGCCATGAGCTTCAGTCATCTACATCAGTGCAGTTTCTGCAGCAGAGATTGTGCAGTGTTGCCAGGTGTTGCTGGGGAGGTTTCCACATACCATCCGGAGCCATTTTTTTAGTGGAGAGAGGTTCTATCCATTGGGAGGTTAGAAAGGGAGGTTTATGAGCAGATCCCATCAACTTGGGCATCAGGCCAACCAAATTCCATCAGTGGCAGCACAGTCCCTCTCTTGGACAACATTTTTCTGAGTGAGTATTTGCTGTGAGGGATTAGCAGATTTTGGAGGGGAAGTCTTGGGTGAAAGGATAAACCTTTCACTTTAGATTTTCATTGGAGAAGGGCTATTCATCTACAATAGCTATTTCAGCCTTCTCCATCCATTTCCAGCTCTTGAGTTGCAGCAGCTACTGTAACTCTAGCATTTTTGTATTATAGTATTTCTGCATAGATTTCAACCAATCCTCTTAAAGGATTGATGACATGTATTTTTAGTGGTTGAGATCTTGCTTCCCCTTCTTATTTGAGCTCATATTGTCATATATTTGTATGTTCATCATTTATGTAGCAGTTCCTCTCTATAATTGCGCAGTCATGACCTAGGGCTTTATTGATGCAGCTATGGATTTCACATTTTCATGTACAGGTTTCTTGAGGCTTGTTGTGCATTTCTTGAGTGACCATTTCCTCAAGAAGATGTATATTTCATGCTGCTATGTTCTAATATTATGGCCATTATATCCTCTAGCATTTCATGCGTATAATGAATCACTGCTATTTTCCATTTGGTTTATTTGTTATTACTGTAGCTGCAATATTGGGAGTTTCCCAATCTTGTTGTATTTCCCTATTAGGGATATTGTCCACTGACAATCACTCTATAGATAGAGTCTGCTAGTGGGCCAGGTAGCATCTAGATCTCATCCTTTGTTCAAAGGTGTCAAATCAAGTAAATTCCCCTGCAGTCTATCTCTGGAATAGATTTGCCTTGTCATTTGACAATGTTTCTGAAAAAGGAACATTACAGTGGTATCAGAGCATCGAACTGGCATAGCTTGTGAGTTTGATTTCAAAAGAGAATGATCAAGAATATGAGCATAGCCTCATCTAATTTTGAAATAAAGAAGAGCCTACCTGAGGAGGAGGAGAAGAAAAAGGGAGAAGAGGAAGGTCCATGCACTTCCTATTCTCTTAAAGACCAGCATGGGAGATGCTTGGATTTCCAGATCTTAAGCAAGTACCTGGGTGACTATAAACCCCATTCTGTAGCATTCAGGGGAGCTACAGCATTCTCACAGTCTATTCAGAAGATGGAGGAAAGAAGGCCCTGTGGAAGAGGAGAAATAAGAGGCAATAGATTTCTGTTATCTAAATTTGATGGTGTTACTTTAGCTAGAGCTTGGGAGAAGAAGCTAGAGGCATTTTTATTGCTGCATCCAGTAGCAGAGAAAGAAGCAGTGGAGATGGCATCACTGCACATGGAGGAGGAAACCTCTGTTTGGTGGTTTAAACCCTTGGCCCATTCAAGGGTGAGTCATTTTGCAGTCTTTTTTCAAAGGTTGATCCAAACCTTTGATGGAGAAAGAAAAAAGGAAGAGAAGCTCACACAACCATGGGAGGAGGATTGCACCAATGCTGCTACAGCTTTAGAGAAGCAGCCTTCTACATCTATGGATGAGTTAGCTATTGCATTAGAAGAAAAGGCCATTGCATCCACCCAAGAAGGTCCCAAGATCCACCAACGTATGAGTAAAGTTCCACTTTCTATTTCAACAAATAATCTTGAGGATAGTGGAATTTAATATGAAGAGGTCCAAGAATCAAATCACATGGCCACTTTAGGGCCTCATGTTTGCACTGCGATGTGCAAAGGGTTCAAGGAGGAGAAGGACCCTCATCCTCATACATCCTTGATGATTTTCATTCGGACTTCAAGGTGGGAGTGTAAAGTTTTGGAGGATGAAACAAACCATGACACCTCCATGGAGAGTCGTGAAACAATTTGTGAACCGAAGGAAGAGACAACTGCTACATCATTGGAAGAACCAGCAACGCTGTTGAACATGGGTGGAGAGGAGTCATCACCTCCATCACATTTGGATCCTCATGGGTCCAGCATAGTCATGGGAAAGAGGCCTTTCTTAAGGGGTCTCCAAGGAGCTGCATTTCAAACTCTCATGAAATGCAAAGAGAAGGATGGTAGCCCTCATGGGAGGAGTACCAAAAAGGATGGAAAAGAGATGGCAGGATACTTGCATCATTGAGAAAAATAGAGTATGGATGCATGATGTTAATGTGATGCTCATATAATTCATTTTGTCTTCATCACATGAGTTTTATGATAGAAGTATGAGAGGGCAGAAAAATATTTTGTTGCTTTGCTTGGGAGAGCAAGGGCAGAATTGCTCTCATACTTTGCATGATGTTGCAGGAGGAGGAGATGTCATTATATCCTTGGCCTTTGATGATAGAGAGGTACTTCCATCTTGGGAGGGGATTCTTATGTATTTCATCATTATGAGAGATATATTTGACAAAAGAATGTCAAATAATGGAGCTTGGTATTTATGGGACCCTATGGGTACATGGCAACATCGTTGTCTCTTTGGAGTAGTGACCTATGGATGAAGTGTGCCCAGCGGAAGTGTGGTGGATCCATAACCCACAAGTCCTAGGAAAATTTCATATTTTTTTCACTTGATGGACAAAGAGGAGGTGGATAAGGTAGCCATATATTACTATGCTATATTCTTCTTGACTTGGATGCCCAAGCATGAGAATAAGGATCTTCTTGCAACACCTAGTTCATTCCTCTTCGTGGGAGCATGCCAAACAACTATGGAGGGTTCATTCATGGATCCATACATCATATTACTCCAGGTATATGGTAAGAGATCTATTTTTACATTAGATTATTTTTATACTCTTATCATCTCTTTGCAATGCATGGCTTTACAAGAGGGCAAGCTTATCAGATTACTCCACGGGCAAAATTGGGCCAAATTGTATGATGGAGACAACCATCCTTTATATGGCCTTGGGAAAGTGTTTTATTTAATGTATGATCAGTTGATATGCTCTTCAATTTTCTATTTATTAGTAGCTAGCATGACATACATATCTATTCATGTAACACAAAACAACTTGCCATGTGATTTTCTAAAGCAGCAGTTTGGAAAACTACGCTGTCACCTTCGGGAAAACTATTGGTCATTCTTGCAACACATCAAACCTTTAGAATTTTCCTCATTATATTGCTGATCATGAATTCATTTCTGATATGGATCAGATTTGTATAAGAAGCATGATTATGAGAAAGGCACATGAGTTGGATGTGTCTTTGACTGAGAAAAACTCTCACATTTTCTGTTGTGCATGTTCTAAAGGGAACATGAGAGGAGGCATGGCTACAGCCACATATTCTCTTAATTGTGGGGTAAGCCATGGGCTTGGTGATGTTATCCATCCATTGTATGTATATGGGTAGGTTTTTGACCTTATATTTCTGATTCACTCATCTATTTACTATTCAGTAGTAGAGGTGATATTTTATGTACAATTCTTGCCATGCTCTTTTCTGTAGCTATAGTGGGTGAGATTGAGTTGTAACCCTATGAGGCATTGTTTGCATTTTTATGCACATGGTATAACCTAACCAAAATATGTCATGGGGGAATTCTATGGTGATCTTGTCCCATTCATCATAGATGACATGTCTCGAGCCGACTGATTTTTCATTGATGGAGGAGAGATTCTTGAGGAATTACTTTTCTTTTTTCCATTTGAGGGCAATATATTTGCAGCCTAGGATCATAATACACTCCAAAATTGTCATGAGTGGGGGAGAGGACAGCAGGGGGAAAGTTATAGCACTTTCCATGAGCAGATTGTCAGCCCACCTTCATTTCCAGAGCTCAAGGTGCAGGGAGATTTTCCATGAGTTGTCTTGTTGAGAGGCAACTTATTTTTTATGATTGATGACTTGGGGATGAGAGATTCATATGGGGGATGATAAGTCCCATTATATATCAGATCCCATGCCTCAAGGAGGCCCTTGGATAGCTCTTAGTTCCTTCCTGGATATTTGTTTCTACATGATAGCTATTTGGAAATGTTCGCCCCAAGGCTAGATTGCATTTGTTGAAGGGACAATTTAGAGATTTGATTGTTGGTATGGCATCCTTTTCTTGAGGATATCATCACAAAGGGATGCTATAGGAGGAAGGGCAGAAATAAACTCAGTTCATCCTTACAATTGCTTGAGGGAAAGCAATATTTTGAGCGGGGACGACTGTAATGTTCCAAATTTTATGGAACATTAATTTTTGTTAAGGAGATGAATAAAATGGGTAGGGGTCCCATTCCTGGAATGGTTAGAGAATAAAAATCCTCTAAATATGAAAGAGGATCATATTAGAGCTAGATTTTACACCTCCATGTGTGAAAAGAGGTTTTTGCATACATGCCTAACCAAGGTTGACCAGGTCAAACTACGTTGGCATGAGTTGGAAAGCACTATGTGGGACAACATAGTAGGGAAGATTCGAGATGGAGGAAACCATAATTCGAATTAGGGCCCATGGAATGAAGGCGAATTGTCTAAAAGAAGAGCAAGGAAGCCATTGTACACATCTTTGATCATTTTACATTTGAGTCTTGAAGACTTGTTGCTCCCTCTTGCTGTTCAGCAGAGCTGTAGTGCCTTCGGGCACGAGGGAGTATTTTTTAGGAATTACTCTCCTTCTTGAGTAGCTCATGAAGGATTTCACTCATCCTCCATATTCATGCATTCAGGCCATGAGCTTTAGTCATCTACATCAGTGCAGTTTCTGCAGCAGAGATTGTGCAGTGTTGTTGGGTGTCGCTGCGGAGGTTTCCACATACCATCGAGAGCTATTTTTTCAGTGGAGAGAGGTTATATCCATTGGGAGGTTAGAAAATGAGGTTTATGAGCAGATCCCATCAGATTTGGAATCATTTCAACCACATTCCATCATTGGCAGTGCAGTCCCTCTCTTAGACAGCATTGTTCTGAGTGAGTATTTGCTGTGAGGGATTAGTACATTTTGGAGGGGAAGTCTCGGGTGAAAGGATCATCCTTTCACTTCATATTTTCATTAGAGAAGGGCTCTTCATATACAACATCCATTTCAGCCCTCCATCCATTTTCATCTCTTGAGTTGCAGTAGCTACTGCAACTCTGACATTTTTGTATTATAGTATTTCTGCATAGATTTTTGTATTATTGATGGTATGTATTTTCAGGGGTTGAGATCTTTCTCCCACTTATTATTTGAGCTCATATTGTCATATATTTGTATTTTTATCATTTATGCAGCAATTCCTCTCTATAACTGCGCAGTCATGGCCTAGGGCTTTATTCATGCAGCTATGTATTTCACATTTTCATGTACAGGTTTCTTAAGGCTTGTTGTGGCTTTCTTGAGTGATCATTTCCTCAAGAAGATGTATATTTGATGCTGCTATGTTATAATATGATGGTCGTTATATTCTCCAACATTTCATGTGTATAATGAATCACCGTTATTTTCCATTTGGTGTATTTTTTATTACTATAGCTGCAATATTGGGAGTTTCCCAATGTTGTTGCATTTCCCTGTTAGGGATATTGTCCATTGACAATCACTCTATAGACAGAGTCTGCTAGTGGGCCAAGTAGACTATGGAGCTCATCCTTTGTTCAAAGGTGAAAAATCCAGTAAATTCCCCTGCAGTCTATCTCTGGAATAGATTTTCCTTGTCATTTGACAATGTTTCTGAAAACGCAACATTACACCTAGCCATTAACACATATTGTTCCCATGCCCTCTTCCTCATGAAGAGTTAGATATTTCCAACCATTTCAACAATTCCTTGCATATATTCTGAGATCTTAAACACTCATTCTGTCAATCTCTTCATCTGTAAAATACACAAAATTGGCACGTGCATTATCACGTGCACTTTGTCAATTTAGGAAAAAATCAACTCCACCCAATCCACTTTGAACATTGTCGATGATGGCATCCCTTGCTTCTCGACTAATTCTAGAAGTGGCATCCATCTCTGACTGCAATGTTTTGACCCAAAAAGGTCGACTAACCAATGGTGGCTCCAGACAAGGCAAATCAAAATCACGCCTAGCGCCCCTACGGTCACATAACCGACCTTTCCCAGGACCAAAATATTCAAAGCGAAGGTCGTTGTAATTGGTTTTCATTTCCAAAAATAATTCTTCATAAAGTAATTTTGCAAAATAAAGAGGAACCTCATCGTTACATGGGAGTCTTCCATAGGCCCCAAAGTGCCTATCATACAAATAGTGAGCTATATTGGGGTGCTTGAAATATTTCACCTTCAACATCTTTCTTTTCAGCCCTTCTTTGAAATTGAACATTGAATTCACATTTTTTGTTGTAACTTTTTGTTTTACATTCTCCCATTTATCGGGACCCATTACTGTTTCATTTTTTTTCTCATGACTTCTACAAATTTATCAGTCGTTGGCCCAAGGTTTCGGTACACGGCTACTAGTTTGCCTAAAGAATGTGTAACTATTTCGAGGATTTTTCGACTCTTAGTAGGTACAGTCAAAGCCATGAGATCTCTCTGCAATTTTGCATGAAGTTGTTGACACCTTTCTAAGGTGCATTGTGCCATGTTTCTTTCCCATGGTATATTAGAAATATTGGCTGGATAATTCATGGTGGGTGGACAAACTTCTTCTTGAATGTAGCATTCTGCCCTGGGCCTTTTTTGACCAACATTTGGAGCATTTTCACCCTCTGCATCAATATATAAATTTTTTATATTAGAAAAAACATATGTAAACAAATTTGTACAAATTGAATGAAAAAAATATTGAAATTGATGGCAACCTCGATGTGGTTGGCTAGCATCTTCCCCACCCTGAAACTATTGAGAACTAGAATGACCCTGCTGAGAACGAGCACCACCAGCCATTGATTGGCCTCCAAGGGAATAAATATCACCACCTTAACGCAACCTGCTAGCATTTATTGATGGCCCTCTAAGGGGATTTTGAACCACCACCAACCTCTCGAGACGAGAGAGAAGCTTCATAAACAAATATGAAATTATAATCAATTGAAAAATATGGTCATACATATAAATACACACGTACATATTCATTGATTAAAGTGCATTCAAACCATACCACGACTCGATGAACCATGGGCATGCTCCATGGATGGAGTAGAGACCCTTATCGTCTTATTAGCTACTAAAAAATAAAAAATGAAACTTATTGGTTCAACTAATTTAACTCACAAAGTTGATAGAAAAACAATTCCATATGTACACACATGTATGGAGATTTAATATTCTATATAAATACCATGAACATCACTTGATTCTTGATCCTCCCCTCTCATAGAGATATGGGATTCTATTGATCTTCTTCATTCATAATCCATGATATATATATCTATATGGACATTTACAATTATTTTTTTAAATGACTAATTTAAAATAAATTCAAAATAAATTTCAGAAAATTAATGTATTTTAGTATACAAAAATTATGTAAAACACAATTTTCAAAGCACTAATTGATGTGTGAAACTCAATTTAAGCAATTAAAAATTATAAAAATGATAAGTTCACCAAATTGCGGTTTACATGGTGGGAGCACACTTGGTATAAAATTGAAAAAAACACATTCTCATTAAAAAAGAAGTGAAACTCCATTTAAGCAAACTCCATTTAAACAAAAATTTGTTGAAGTCCCACATTTTAATTTTATAAAAATGTGAAGTTCACCACTTGTTGCAAATGTGAAGTTCACCAAGTTGCGCTTTACATGGTGTGATGGGAGCACACTTGGTATATAATTGAAAAAAAACACATGGTCAATAAAAAAGACACATTTAGAAGTACACAAAACATACATATCCAAGATATCTTACAATGTCACCAATCAATTTTGAAGGAGAGCGTCACAACAAAAATTCATATTTGAGAGATGAATCTTGAATTTTTGAAGAAATCTCAAAACTAATTCATCTTTGAGAGAGGAATCTTGAATTTTTGAAGAAGAGCATCTCAAAATGAACTCATCTTTGAGAGATGAATCTTGCATTGGCATTGCCTCGTATAATTCTAATTCATATATTAATAATTAATCTTTGAGAGATGAATCATGAATTTGTATTTCCCCATGCAATAGATCAACAGACATCTTATTCACATTTGTACAATGCCTTATGCTAAAAAATTGAAATTGGCTAACAATATTGTTTGCTATTCCATCCAGTTCTTTTAGCCTCTTCTTCTTAACTGGGTACACACCATTCATCTGGTTGCATACAGGTTCAGAATTGGTGAAAACTACAATTCCATTTGATCCATACTCCATAGTTGTTCCCAAGCCTTCTATCAATCCAATATAATATGCTTCGTTGTTTGTTGTTCTTCTTGATATAATCATTTTCCTTTGGATGACTTTGCTAGTCACAATATTGGAAAGCACATATGTAATCATTGTTTCCCTAGATTGGGATAGCAAGAAACCTCTATGCATAATTTCCATTTTTCAACCATATTTAATGGTTTTCTTATCCCTAAAAAAAACAAACTCAATAAAAATATATATATTAAATTGACTTTTATTGCAAATGCATGGGAGAAAAGACATAAGATCATGAGATAAATGACATGTGCATTCTTTATCTTATGGTAGAATTGACATCTAGAAGTAATGGTAGGAAGCCTTTATTTTGTGGGAGAAATGACACATGTACACAATTTACCTTAAATTGGTTGTGTTTTATGGATATTAAAATGAAGAACTTCTATTTAGATCTATTCTAGAGATTGAATTTAAGGGCATTTACTAGATATGTCATCTTTCATAAAAGATGAGATCTAGAGGCTACTTGGCCCTTTACAGACTCTGCCTATAGAACTTGTAGAAGTTAGTTCACTACCTGTCCCAATTATACGCTATGAAGGGTGTAGATGACTTGTGGAATCACTAACACCACTTTACGTAGACATAAGGGTGTATAAGAATGCATTTTTTTTACCTCGAATATTAAAATGAAGAACTTATATTTAGATCTATTCCGGAGATTGATTGTAGGGGCATTTACTAGATATGCTACCTTTCATAAAAGATGAGATCCATAGGCTACGTGGCCCTTTACAGACTCTGCCTATAGAACTTGTGGAAGTTAACACTACCTGTCGCAATTATACCCTATGAAGGGTGTAGAGGACCTGTGGAATCACTCACACTACTTTACGTAGACATAAGGGCGTATAAGAATGCATTTGTTTTAAATTGAATATTTTTCATAATTTGAAATTAAGAATCTATTTGAAACAATTACCTATATAAGGTTAAAACCTATGTTTTGTATCAAATCACTTTTGGTTTCAATGGGAAACTTTTATGTCTTTAATATGTTTTTCTCGAAATGTGATACACCCCACTAAAATGGGAGATATATCGAAATGATTCCTACGGTGTAATAAAATATAGATGCATAAATTCAATGAGCATATTTTTTAGATATAAAAGTCCAAAATGGAAGAGTTGTTTGTGAACAAATATCAATGCCATTATCGATATATATCTGCTTCATTAAAAGGGATTTTTCTAGAAGGATGTTCACTAAGTTGAAAAGAAGGGAAAATATCAAAATTATATGTTAATGCATGTGTTTCACATTGAATATTTTTCATTTTATTAAAAATCTATTTGAAACATAAAACTATATATAAGGTTAAAACCTAGATGTTTTGGATCAAATTACTTTTGGTTTCAATGGAACACTTGTATGGCTAATGTGTTTTTCTCACAATTATATGTTAATGCATGTGTTTTACATTGAATATTTTTCATTTTATTAAAAATCCATTTGAAACATTAAACTATACATAAGGTTAAAACCTAGATGTTTTATATCAAATTACTTTTGCTTTCAATGGAAAAAATTTATTGCTAATGTTTTTTTCTCGAAATGTGATACACCTCATTAAAATGGGAGATATATCAAAATGAATCCTATGGTGTAATAAAATACTTTCAAGTAGTTTAAAAATATAGATGCATAAATTCAATGAGCATAAATATAGTTTTGGGATATTTCTAGAAGGATGGACTTAAGTTGGAAGGAAGGGAAAATATCACAATTATATGTTTATGTGCATGTGTTTTACATTGAATATTTTTTATTTTGTTAAGAACCTATTTTCAAAATATTTAAAACTATATACTTGGTTAAAACCTATGTTTTGTATCAAATTAATTTTTGTTTCTAAATAATATACATGATTTACATCGAATATTTTTCATTTTATTAAAAATCTATTTGAAACAATTAAACTATATAAGGTTAAAACCTACGTTTTTTATCAAATCACTTTTGGTTTCAATGGGAAATGTTTATGGCTAATTTGTGTTTTTCTCGAAATGTGATACACCAATTAAAATGGGAGATATATATGGGAATGATTCCTATGGTGTAATAAAATAGTTTCAAGTAACTTAAAGATATATAGATGCATAAATTCAATGAGCATAGTTTTGAGATATAAAAGTCCAAAATGGAATAGTTGTTTGTGAACAAATATGAGTGGGTCACTATAGATATATATCTGCTTCATTAAAAGGGATTTTTCTAGAAGGACGTCCACTAAGTTGGAAAGAAGGGAAAATATCACAATTATATATGTTAATGTGCATGTGTTTTACATTTAATATTTTTCATTTTATTAAAAATATATTTCAAACAATTAACTATATAAGGATAAAGCCTATGTTTTGTATCAAATCACTTTTGGTTTCGATGGGAAACTTTTATTGCTAGTGTGTTTGTCTAGAAATGATTCTTATAGTGTAATAAAATAGTTTCAAGTAGTTTAAAGATATAGATGCATAAATTCAATTAGCATAGTTTTGAGATATATAAGTCCAAAATGGAATAGTTGTTGATGAAAAAACATCAGTGGATCACTATGGATATATGTGCCTCATTAAAAGGGATTTTCCTAGAAGGATGGACTAAGTTGGAAAGAAGGAAAAATATCACAAGTATATGTTAATTTGCAGGTGTGTTTTACATTGAATATAAAAGTTTTTCTCTCTCTCTCATTGTCTGAGACCATGGATATGGAAATGAAAAACTTGAATTTAGATCTATTCCAGAGATTGACTGTAGGGGCATTTACTAGATATGTCACCTTTCATAAAAGATGAGATCCGGAGGCTACCTGTCCCTTTACAGACTCTGCCTATAGTAATTGTAGAAGTTAGTTCACTACATGTCCCAATTATACCCATGAAGGGTGTAACGGACCCGTGGAATCACTCAAACTACTTTACGTAGACATAAGGGTGTATAAGAATGCATGTATTTTACATTGAATATTTTTCATTTTAAATTAAAAGAATCTATTTGAAACAAAATTTACCTATATAAGGTTAAAACCTATATTTTGTATCAAACACTTTTGGTTTCAATGGGAAACATTTATGGCTAATTTGTGTTTTTTTCTCGAAATGTGATACACTCAATTAAAATGGGAGATATATAGCAATAATTCTTATGATGTAATAAAATATTTAATGGTTTAAATATATAGATCTGCATAAATTCAATGAGCATATATTTGAGATATAAAAGTCCAAAATAGAATAGTTGTTGGTGAACAAATATCAATGGATCACTATGGATATATTTGCTTCATTAAAAGGGATATTTCTAGAAGGATGGACTAAGTTGGAAAGCAGGGAAAATATCACAATTGTATGTTAATATGCATGTGTTTTACATTGAATATTTTTTATTTCATC
This sequence comes from Pinus albicaulis, assembly GCA_034641835.2. Taxonomy (NCBI): domain Eukaryota; kingdom Viridiplantae; phylum Streptophyta; class Pinopsida; order Pinales; family Pinaceae; genus Pinus; species Pinus albicaulis. The sequence continues at coordinate 117,291,082 of CM076573.1, forward strand.
AAGAATCTATTTTCAAAATAATTAACATAGTATAATGTTAAAACCTATGTTTTGTATCAAATTACTTTTTGTTTCTAAATATTATGTGTTTTACATTGAATAAGTTCATGGGAGTAACTTGTGTTTGCATAAGAATAAGAATAAGAATAAGTCATTTAAGAATAAGAATAAGTTATTTAAGAATAATAATAAGTTATTTTATTTAATTATTTCCTAAGAATAAGTTATTTAAATCACAATTTAAATACTATTCCTAGTTAAATTTGACTAAATCATTTTTAAATAATTAAATAAACCATTATTTATTTAATTATATTCCCCTCATCTCCCTTAAATAATACATAAATCATTTATTTATTTGTTATTTATAAATAAAGGAATTGACCCAAGTCAAAAACCCTTTTCCCTCCAACAAATATAATAAAATATTCCTAAAGGGTGATTCTAGAATGTGATTAATAATATTTTATTCATGCACCAAGTTCTAGAACACCCCAATATTTTGTTATGAATAGAAGGGTTTTCCCCATTCATTAGTCACCTCCATTGCATTATATCACACTAGATCTACTCTTGGTCACCATTTCCATTTGTTTGCATTTTGAACTCCCATTGAGTTCCATGTTTGTTAGGGTTTTCCACATTAACCAAAGGGAGGAATTTTAGATCTGAAACACTGAGGACTTCCAAAAACCCATCCCACTGAGGAGAACTGGAAAAAACCTTTCTTGTTTTCCTCTCAGGTGCCCCATTCTTTAATATAATATAAGATTCTTTTTATACATTGTTCTTGTCTTGTTCATTGGATGCATGGAGCCATTTTATATCTTATCTACTTAATATCTTTTATGCTTAGATCTAATTTTATGCAACAAACTTAAAGATATTTTGCAGCCATACTTGATGTTAGGGCTACTTGATATGCATAGCTAAAGTGATATTTTACGATGAAAGAATCATACTAACAAGGTCTACAGATCTAATAACACCAATAATAGCATGTTGAAAAACCATTGTTCCCAATATTGTGATTATTGTAACTAACACAAGCTGTTACCTATTCTCACAAAGGTTGTACATATTCGATAAGGGGGAATGCAACGAGCCTTAATGAGGTCTACGGGTCTAATAACACCAATAATAGCATGTTGAAAGACCATCGATACCATTATTGTGATTACTGTAACTAAGATAAGTTGTTACATATTCTAACAAAGGTTTTACATATTCCATAAGGTTGAATACATTATAACCACATGCATGATAATAGAATCTCTCATTACACTAGTTAACACAAGGAATAGAACACATATACTAGTGTAGATTACATAATTAGTATTGGTTATTCTCTAAGCTATCAAGAAATAAATTGGCTATTCTTTAATATTGAATGAATGTGAGCAACCATAGATATCATGAACGAATTTCAAGAAATATTAAATCATTTTTTGTAGAGGCTTAGATTCTAAGTAAATTTATTTTAACTACTTTTAGTATGAGATATGAACAGTCAATTCTTAGCATAATAATTTAGCCTTAACGAACAATAAATTCTTATCAGTCAATGCTTTTTTCATGTTTAGTTTTCCAGATGGTCAAGTGACGTAAAACATGGAATACTTCTCATAGGTGTTGTAGTGGTTGTATAACAGTATTTGAATACAAAGGTAAATATGACAAACCGCTAGATGAATTGATTGCGTTCGCCCCATTCTTGGTGGCTTGGGCATTCTAGCATGTGGCGCACATCTATCTGTATTGATAGTTGTAACTTTCGGGAGGGAAAATTTTAGATATGATGGGCATAAATACTTTGAAAAACAAAGACGGAAAAACAAAGTGATGTTAAAGTGAGATGAGTAGGATGCTACACCCTCATCCCATTGTATTAGGGGTATAAAAGCGGACCAGCAAAGTCTATTATATTTTAAAAGTAGAGAGTATCCTGTCCTATATCTATGAAAGTAATGGAGTACAAGCATAAACTACGTAGAATTTTTCAACTTAGATATGCAATGTATTATATATACAACTTGTTTGTATACTTTCATTCATATGGCATCCTGCCTATCATATCAAAATTGACTGAAATGGATAGCACTTATTCCTTATTTTCTGTCGGACTGATGTTCTTCTGAGGTTTCCTGTGCCTCACAGAGAGTCCTGCTTTGTCTCCCTATAAATGATTATGTTATCCATAACTATATTGGCTAAAAGTTTAGATATGATGGGCATAAATACTTTGAAAAACATAAACGGAAAAATGAAGTGACGTTAAAGTGAGATGAGAAAGATACTGCACCCAAATATTTTAAAGGTGGGGGATGTTTATTGAATTTATATTGTGACAAAATAACTAGGCTAAGGTCTGTAACTATGAGGATGAGGAAAAATGAAAAATAGGAAGAAATTTGGTGAGAAATTTGGTATTCTGGTGGTCATCATGGAAGATTTTTTCATAAGGACAATGTTAAACATCTGAATGTTAAACTACAAACTGTAAGAACTTTGGAATTTTTTTTTAATATCTAACACAAAAAAATTGACAATCATAAATTTACTGAAAATGTAAATTGATAGGGATGGAAAAAAAACAACCATCTTCAAATTTTCAATTGATAGGAAAAATATATTTGAAATTCTGGGCTTGATTGGAATCATCATATCTAATTCTATTTTTCTATTTGAACTTACCAGAATGTCACACCTGGAAAGTCGCAGTAGAAGACGCTAAAGACACTGAAGACGATCCTTGAAGACGTTGAATACCCTGAAGACGTCATCGAAGAACTCTACGAACAAAAAAATCAAATTTAAAAAAAAAAAAATACAACAAAAAAAATTACAGAAAATAACAAATTTAACAGAACTTACCTCCTCAGTGTGGCGCTAATCAACAAAAACCTCGTGGCGCAACAAAAAATCAAGTAAATTCACATGAGACAATAGAAAATCGACTAAATTTTCATGAGAAAACAGCAAATCAACTCAATTCGTGAGGGACAACAAGAAATAAACTCAATTCACATGAAACAGATGTGAAAAAAAACCCTGAACAGTTTTCGGGCAATATTTATAGAATAATAGTTTGGATGAACTATTATAAAATTTCGACCGAACTTTGTTTGTTGGTTTTGCAAACTACGATAAAAAATCTATTTTCCATTGCCGTCATTACACCGTCAATGTAAACAACAAACAAATTTCGGCCAAACTAATTTCAAAAGTTCAACCGAACTCCTGAATAGTTTGGCCGAACTATGGAGGAAAAAAGTTTTCCACCTTGAATTCTCACAAAAGTGTTACCCATCTTCACATTTTCACCATTCTATTAAAATTTCCGTATCCTCTGATATGAGCATACCTATGAGGTAATAGATTCACGTAAAAAAAACCACTAGTATCTCTTGGAAATTTCCCTGTCCAAAGCGTCAAGAAAGCTGGGTTTTGTAAGTATTTTAGTATTAAAATATTTTGAGGATTTATCCAATAAGCCGATCTGAAAGAACCTGGATGTGCTACTTGGGAATATTCTGTAGTGCTAAGATTCATAATTACTAATCCATGGAATGTCACATTGAAGCGAGATTTGAGGTTATGAAGAGTAAGAAATTCTTTGACAATTCCTTGTTGCATGTCATGTTGATATGTATACTCTTGAAGATTTGAAATGTTGGATTGGAGGGAGTTCAAAATTCATAAGTTGGTATTGAAGAAACCACCAAATTATAGATGTTTCATATTTGTAAAGAATATATATGAAATGTGGATTGAAGGTCAAAGCATCAAATCATAAACTATCACCACCGAAGAGCACAATTTTGGATGGGATCACATAACACACCATCTAGTAGTGATTGAACTCGATCAATTAATAGATCATGTAGTTTCAAAAGCTAGTATTTGAAGGAAGCCCGAAGTTCAAATAGAACTGACCATGTAGTAGTGACCAAACTGGATGAGATAACAGATCATGTAGTTTTAGAAGCTAGTATTTGAAAGAAGTGTGTAGTTCAAATATGGGTTGTATGAAGTGTTTATAAAAGAATTTAGATCAAATACTGGTTGTATGACATGTTTATAAGAATTTTGAATAGATTAAATGAGTAAATAGTGAAGGGTATTGTGTTTATTGTAGGTTGTGCTTACTAATTATTATTGTAATAGTAGGTTGATTCCTAGAAGGAATCATCATTTAATGAAGTATTATAGTTTTTCTCTTAGAAAAACTTCCAAGTATATCTTCTATCTCATGTGGCAAAGGTGAACCACTTAACTACATGTTTTACTTCAGTAGAGTCCCTCATCTTCACTGCATGTTCTACTTCATTGGATTCCCTCATCTTTAGTGGTAGGCAAAATCATAGAGACCAATAAAAGGACTCCCAAAGGGCTTGGCACTTGGCACCTTCACCACACTAGAAGAGGGGTGCTATACAACTTTGTAGAAAGAAAATTTTGTCACCTAATGTTACATTTTAAAATAACAAAATAATGGTTACATTAAAAAATTAAAAAAATAACAAGAATAATAAATTCAATGTTGGCCACACATAAAATACTTCAATTTCCGCCTATAGTTTTACCTCAAACTTTCTATAAAGAGATAAAGTAATAGAAAACAAAAATGTTTTTACTTTTTAGTATGAGAGATATATAATCCCTTCATTACTTATGGATTTCACAAAAGGTATTTAAAAATAATGTTATTGATACTACATGAGATCTAATACATTCCTTACTCAATTGAAATGTAGTATTAAAATAAAATTATATTATTGAAAAAAATAGATCTTATACTCGTAAAAAATATAATATAAATTTTATATATATATATATATATATATATATATCAATAAAATAATTAGAAGAAAATTAGTATGGACCTATGTCAACATTACTTAACTAAACCATATGTTTTTTTTTAAAGCTTTTTGGTAACTTTTTTTTTTCTCTTTTTTTTTTACTCAATATTCATCAATATGTTTAGATACGAAGGGAATTGAACCTGTGATAAGTGCTATAACAGATAGCCTCATCACCATTTAACCAAATTACACATAATACTTTATAATCATTTTATAACTATACATTTTTTTAACATTAGATGAGATTGAGTCTCGTGCGGTATAAGACCAGGTGTCATAAAATTAGTTTGCACAAAACAGAATGGGAGGACTGAAATAAGACTCGATTCAAATAGAATGGGAAAATGAGAGTCAGCCTCGTGGCATTGCGGATGGGTATGCCTTAGCGGTGGAAGCCGTGGAAGCCTGGTCTCCTTACAGTTCAACATTGCCCCAACTTTGAATGGAGTACTACTCTCCATTTTGCAACATAAGTGTCCATGGGAAGTGAAGGAAGGATAGGGAATAGGGGATAATTGATGCCATCCTGCAACATAAGCAGTAGGCCTAAAAAATAATTGATGCCATCCTGCAACATAAGTTTCCATGGGAAGTGAAGGAAGGATAGGGAATAGGGGATAAGCTATTCACACTTGGATCTGAGATACAATGAATGAAGTTAGCCATAGAAATTTGTAAGTTGGAGGACATAGACACATGTCCCTCGGAGGTGGGGAAACCAAAATGGAAGAAACTCAGTTGGCCTCTCAATCCATTCATGCTTGCATTAATACAACAATAAAATTGGGAAAATACTTGTGAGGAGGTTAGACTCACAGTTTCTTCTTATCTCAATAGGGTCATGGCTCTAACATTGCCACTACTACCCTATAATAATGATCTCAAGAAAAATATACTACAATTGATAGTAGAATCCCTTTAGGGGTTGAATAATACTTCCTACCTTTTAGAAGTAATGTAGAATTTTAAAACTCATGGAAGAGTTCGGTTTTGGAATCTCTATATTGAATTTGGATTACAACAACTTGATATTTCAGTTACCTAAAATTTGCTACACCAACATTACATAAGCTCATCCACACTATGTCGAAACAAGTATGCAAAATATTGTGTCTCTATTCTTAGAAGGATATGCTCACATCTGCAAGGTACTAAGATCCATATGGAGGAAGGAACCAAAGGTATGACCAACTTCCTATGATCTAGTCGAGAAGTTGGTCATGAAAAACATAAAATTGCTTAGAAATTTGTTGACTAGGAAGGACCTGAGAAGTATTGATGGAGGAAGCACGAAGAAAATCTGTGAGAAGAATGAAAAAAAAGGAGTGTAATATTATTTATCTGCAAGGGACCTTGGGCCCTTAACCATTCATGTCCAGGTAATATGAAGGCAATAAGGTCAGAACATATATATACTTTTTTCAGATCATCGAGATTCATCCATAGTTGTGTTCACCAGTTTTCAAGGGAGAACCTATGAAGGATTCGAGCAGTCAAGTACAAAAGGTGAGAAACAACACCATTTTTTTCTGAAAACATGTAGGAGAAGTTGATGATAATTAGTCATCTTGAAAAATTTTATGGGGACAAGAAGGAGGTAGTTGCTACTATTGTTAGGTCCCTATATTACTAGTGTAGTCCCTTATTGTTGTTAGTGTATCCCCCTTTTTTGTTATTGGTGTACCCCTCTAACCCCCATATTGATATTATTGTGCCCTTACATTATTATTGTTAGGTCGGTTAGGATTATATTATGACCCCATGGACTCCTACATATAGAAAGGAGGTTCTGTCATTTGTATCATCTAAGAATTTTTCATTTATGTAATGTAAAGGAGGTTGCCCCCTTGAAGTGGCTTATTTCTAAGGGGTTGATCTCTCTTTTTTTCTATTTTTGGAGCTAGTTTCATAACATTTGGTATAAGATATTTGGATTCTAGGGTTTCATTGCACCAAACAGGTCATCATGGAATTTTCGCTATAAATGTTTCTCTACGAAGGTTCAGAAACTGAAATTTTTTTCACTAGAAGCTGAAATCTTGATTAAATTCATAAAAAAAATTCAAAAATTGGTTCACAATATTTTCAGAGATAGGATCTATGGAAGTTAGGGTTTTTGCATGCTCTTGAATTTAATCTCAAAGAGGTGACCTTGGGAAAATTGTCATAAATATCTCTGTCAGCATCGAATTGGAATTTTGTATAAAGTGACCGCAAGTACACAAACTATAGTCTACTGTGTATCAATTTGAGAGTCAAAGGAGGAAACAGGGACACATGACACGTTGTACAAGTTCTCTCTACGGAACTAGTCCATAATTAGGTCATTGTGGGAGATTGGGAATAACGTTTTCTTGAAGGATCCAAATCCATTTAGAACTATGGCATTTGAAAGAATATTCACAGGGCTATTACAGGACCAAATTTCATAAATTGAAGATCTAAAATCAGGGAGATAATTCAGTTTCAATATCGAGCTCCTCAAAAGCAAGAAAAATGTGTGTATTTGTTTTTCAAATTTTTTGTACTAGAGAGACACACTAGGAATACTACTATTGTGTTTGACCGAGAAAGAGGTGGAAGAAGTGATGAAGGCGTTTCATGATGGAATATGTGGCAGACACTGAAACTGGTGCGCAATGACATGTAAGATCCTCAAAGTAGGTTTATTCTAGCCACATTTATTCGGTGATGTTCGAGCTTGTGTTAGAGCTTGTGAGAAGTGTCGTACTTCCACCGAGAGACAGAAATTTGCACCCCTCCCACTAATCCCGATCCATGTTAAAGAGCCATTCAAACAATGGGTAATTGACTTCATAGGTGAAATCCATCTAGCCTCCAGTATCCAACACTGATGGATCCTGACCGCGACGGATTACTTCCCAAGTGGGTTGAGGTGGTGTCTACGAGGAACGCTACTGACACAGTGCTAATAAATTTTTTGAAGGAGAATATAGTAGCAAGGTTTGGATGTCCATGAAAGATAATCACAGATAATTTGCAGGGTTCCATGTAATATTCCTAAATTAGCATGTAGCTAATTGGAATATTATTTTTTCTCTTGACATTTAGTTAGATGAATAAATGGGTAGGGAGGCACATAAATATTTTAAGTATTCATAAAACCCATCTTAATGTGGAAATGGATCATATTCATAGTTGGATAAAGCACCCTCATGTGTGAATAGGGGCTAATGTATATAGACAAGGTCAATTTTGACTAGGTCAATTTTGACTAAGTCAACAGCACTGGTATGGGAGGAGTGGATCATCAATAGAGACAACACAGTGTGAATGGGAGGAAGATTCCATGATGGTGGAAACCCTAATGAGTGGGACCCAAGGTGAGAAGGCTCACATTTTTTTATAAGGATGGCAAGGAAGCCATAGTAGGGTAGGTTATTCATTATTGATTTTATGGTCTGCATGAATATTTTTCATTCATCAGTTGTTTACTTGAGATTGTTGTGGTGTTTAGCACTGGGTGTTCCCGAGCGGGAATCCCATCTCCTTCATTGAGAGGCCTCTTGGAGGAGCATTTCACTTCATTTCCACACTCAAGCTTAATCCCAAGCTTTATTCTTTAGCTACAGTGAAATTTTTGCAGAGTATTATGTTGTGCTGCAGGGTGTTGCAGTGGAGGGTTAAGAAACCCACTTCTGGAGCTATTTTTTCAGAGGAGAAAGCATTCTTCTCTTTGGGAGGTCAGAAAGGGAGTTTATTGAGGTTTCTTTCACATCTTGGCACCAAGCCAACATATCCCCATCATATACAACATAGTATCCCTCTTTGACTATGTTATTTCAATGAGCATTTGTAGTGGGGGTTTTAGTGCTCGATTTGGAGGGTGATATCTTCAGTGGTAAGATCAACCTTTCACTTGAAGGATCTATTGGAGGATATATATTCATTATTTGTATTATCTACAACAATATTCATCTATTTATTCAGTAGTAGCTACTAATTATCCCTAGGGCTGCATTCTGACATTTTGGTTATTTTGTATATTTCAAGAAACTCTTCCTGGGTTGTATTGAAAATGTGTTTGTGAGTATAGATATTTTTTCACGGCATTATTTGAGCCCTATAACTTAATATCTATGTATTGAAATTTTCCAGCAGTAGATATATCTAATAAAACTTTACTGTCATAGCCTTGGGTATTTTCTGTGTAGCAGTGTTCTTTATATTTCATGTACATGTTGTCTTGAGGCTTGTTTTGCTAAGCTAGAGTGACTATTTCCTTAAGGACTTGTATATAATTTGTTGCTATGATCTTAATTTGATGGCTATATGATATTCTTACATTTGTCACTGCTATTTCCATTTTTTGTGTTCATGTATTGTTGCTTTCCCATTTAGGAATATTATAGTGGTACCAGAGCATAATCTTCGCTCAGCCTGTGAGTTTCAATCCAATATGCTATAAGAAGAAGAAGAGAAGAAAACGAGATCTAAAATGATGGAAGGAATGAGCTTTGTCTCATGAATTTTCAGATCTATGAAGAACCTCTCCAAGGAGGTCAAGCAGATGAAAAAGGAGAGACGTAATGAAACCTTTAAAGGGTTTCAAGAAGAGGAAAGTCTATGTACGTCCTATCATCAGAAGAAAGAATCGGTGTTGCATAGAACTCTAAAGCAATATACTATGCCCTTCTCTTTTGAGGAATAAGACAAGAGGTGTGGAGATGGAGGGCACTTGGAACATGAAATTCTAAGTAAATACCTGGAAAAATATAAGTGTCAACCTAGAGCTTTCAAGGAGACTCTAACTCTCCCACAACTCATTTGGCTCAAAGAAGAAAGGAGACCTTGTAGCAATAGGAAAATAAAGGGCAATAGATTTATATTGTCTACCTTTGATGGATCATCCTCATGAATAAAAAGAGCTTTGGGAATGAAGTTGGATGCATTTTTTATGCTACATCTAGTAGTAGAGAAATAATCTGTTGAGATTGCAGCGCTGCACCTTGAGGGTGAAGAAAATATTTGGTGGTTCAGCCATTTGATTCATGCAAGAGTGACTGCATATGCAGATTTTACTCAAAAATTGATCAAAATGTTTGACAAGAAGAGATCAGAGGAAAAGATGCCTTCACCACCACTTGATGTGGGAGCACTTGCATCAGGAGAAAGAACACTTGCACCTTTGCAAAGTGGTCTTAATCCCTTGACATTTAGAGTCCCATGCACTATTTTGGAAATGCATGAGGAGGAGGAGAATTATAACAGTGCTGATGTAGCCAAAGAAGAGCATCCATCATCATCAATAGTTGGGGAAGTCATCACATCAGAGGAAGGAACCCTTGTAGCAGTACAAGATGTTCCCAAGTTTCACCAAGGTATGCATATCTTTACACTTTCTGTTATTTTAGCACATCTAATGGAGGGTTGTGGGAATATGCCATTGCATGACCAACGGTCAAATCATATTGATGATTTGGAGCAACAGACTATCACTATGCTGAGCAACCCTGAGTTTTTCAATGAGGGGATAAACAATCATCCTAGTTATTCATTATTGAGATGAACACAACTCCTGGAGTTGGAGTGTGGATTCCTCGAGGATACGATGAGCATTTTCCTCAAAAAACCAATGCATAACTATATGTTCAACATTGAGCATGAGCATGAGACTACAAAAATACCATTATGGAGATTAGCAGCACTATCATTGAGTAGCAATGACTAGTTGGGGGCCCAACTATTATTGGGGCATTCCGATGACCATTTTACTTGTGTGATATTGTATAGGAAGATGATTGATGAGAGGCATCTTATATTTCATTGTTGTGATGGATCTTTCTTAATGATAATTTCACAACTTAATGAAAATCCTTTTCCTTTAGCATACTTGTATCCCTATGGATTTAACATGATCATTGATGAAAGGTCTTCACTTGGGGATCTCAAAGAGATTTCACTTCAACATCCCATGAAATGCAAAGGTAGAAATTTTATATGGAAAGATGGTATTCTCCATTGGAGGAGTAACAAGATGGAGCATGGTAGGAGACACCCACATTTGGATGAAGGAGTGTGGATGGTAAGCAAGAGGTTGGTGAGTCACCTTCATATCTATGACATGGGGTAGCAAGAGGCTTGGCTGCATTGGCTACTCTTGAAAGAGTTTGGCCATCATGTGACATATCCTTCTTCTAGGGGTATGTTGGTGGGTGAAATTTGGCATGGCACTCGCATCATATGGCAGCAAGGAGTTTGGGTGCATTGTGTTGCTATCACATTCTTCATGTCAATCATCATATTTTCACCTCATGATTTGTATGATGGAGGTGTGAAGGGGAAGTAAGAGTTATTTTTGCTTTGGCTACTCTTGGGAGAGTATGGGCAGGATTTTTCCCATACTTGGCACAATATTTTAGGAGAAAGGGATGGCATAATCAATCCGCAAGGAGGCTACCCTTTAGCATTGAATAATCAGGAGGTATTTCTGCATAGGAAGAAATCTCCCACACATAGTAGCATGATGGTGGATTAATTTTTCATATGACATGTCAAAGAATGGATTCATGGAGTGGCAAGAGCCTTATCACTAAGGCCAACAACGTTGTCACTTGGGAGTATGTATCTATCGATGGAGTGTTCCAAGGGGAGTATGCGTCCATTAATTTTGCAAAATTTTATGAGTAGATTCTCATGGGAGGGCTCATGAATGGACCTCAATTTCAGCCTAATCACTATGTGTGGTGTTGGCTCGAGGGGTCCTGACCTAGGTTCAAAGGTTTAAGGTTGTTCCAAAAACCCCTATACTACTGGCCCTTTCGGTAGTGTCTTGGTTGCACAGGCCAAAGTCTCACCCGAAGCAGTATGGGAGGGTGTTGGAACTAGGTTTCCACACCCTGGGAGAGAGTAGGTAAGTCAAGTAGATCCACGTTTGCAACCTATCTAGTTCGCACAAGGTAGTTCCATTCGCAAGGTTATTAACAGTATAATCCGTAGAATATAGAGTTATTACCATGCAAAGATCTAGTCAATAGCACAGATTATTATGGTGCAAGTGTTCTTTCTTCTGATGAAAGTTTTCTTTCTTCTAATGTGATATGATATAACACAAAAACATATTCACAGCATAAAAAAATAGCACAACTATATTCGTAGCTATAAAATATCCCAAATGTTTGCATCAACAATAACACATTAGATCAGATAACACAGAGATACTTTAACTATATCCACATATATTAGCATCCAACACCTAGTGCAATCCAAACATAGCTTTCGCACACAACTAGCACGGTTCGCACACAGTAGGACTGAGGATCTCCTCCCACACGGTCAGCAGGATTCCTTACCCAAACGGCCCGACAATATATCTAATAATTCACACTTAGCATCAGACTTGATTCTTGCCTACCTTAAGACTCAAAATGTTAATCTATTTATATTGACTTAGCCTACACTTCCAATGATCTGAAAATTGTGTTTTGCAGACTCTTAGTCTACCCTTGACCCATTAAAATGAATTTGGGGCTTTGACCCACCCCAAACCCCTGTGCTAGACTAAATGATACCAAAAATATACAAAATTGTACAAAATTTGCATCCTCAGGGGACCTCTTTCCAACGGTCCCCCAACATAATCTTGTGACTCGTCCCGAGTCACTTTGGTCATGGGGTATCCACCTGCACCTACAGTAGCCTGATCACCTCAACCAGAGGGGGTAGCCCTCCTTTACTCTGAACAACAGCATTCTAAGCAATATCCACCAACTTCTGCGAAGTTGGCCCTTCTGTTGTAGATGTGACGCTCTCCAGAGTATGGTTCAATTGTTTAACTATGACATCAATATCCTGAAAGAGCTTGAGGGCTTCATAAGCCCATGGATTAAGGCCATTGTTGAGGGTCTGCTTCTGCTATCGGAGTTCGTCAATGTCATCCCGAATTGTGTGGTTGGTGTTAGCCACCAATAAAATTTGTCATATCAAATGGTGGCTAAAACATTTTTGGAGCCTTCAAGGAACACGTTTTATTCCAAAAAATGTTATCTCTTGAAGACTCATGAAGATATCTTTCTATTTGTATAAATCTTCACTGCTGTTTCCTTTTTCCCAACTCAAAAATTCTACCAATTTCAAGAAAAAATACTGCTGCAAACACCATTTTCCCCTCCTTCCATTGAAAAACTAACCTCCATTTGTACCCTATTTCATTCCCATGAAACTCCTCTACTTTTCATTTTTTCCCATTTCCCCTTCATAAAATCCTCTTTACAGAGTTTAAAGCTCCTTTTTTTACTCTGCCGAAACCCCCAAATCCATTGAAAACTTGAAATAATTTCATTAAAAACACCTTTTTGTATTACAGGCTTAAGTCCCATTGGGCTAAGTCCTAAACCACTTCCCCATTATATGCCCTAGTGCTAGAACCAGGCGCCAAGCCATTTAAGCACTTATCGCATCGGAAAGATCAAAGCGCATAAGTCTATCTACCATATTAAAAAGTTCTGATGCGATTAAGCCCTTGTACACAACTCCCGATCATATTATTGTTTCATATAACCCTCGTGCCCACATTCGGGTGCTAAAAACATTTTATAATCCATCTCCAATTGATATTTTCATTCGTAAAGTTCATAAACCCACTTTCCTAAATTTTTGGTCTAAGCCCACCAGAGACATGTTTTTAATGTAAAAATGGGTAGATTGAAAAGCCCGCATCAAAATTTCCGATGTGATTGAAGCCCCATTATATTAAACTCTGCCTTCCACTTCACTACATATAACTTGCGCTTGGGAGCAAGACTTAAGGGTCCGAAGCGCTAATCGCATCACAAATTTAAAATGGGTAGATTGAAAAGCCCGAAGGCCCGACCTTTCAATTGTGATTGGCCCTTTTCATATATAAGCCCCGGGCCTATTATCCTTCATATAGACCAAAGGCCCTACTATTGGGTGCTAGGTATTTCATATATATACTTTCCACCCCCATGCATAAAACCTTTGTTTTTATTAAATTTTTGGGTTTTTCATAGAGTATAAAGGGTTTTCGCTGATACACGTTTGGAAACAATATCGACCGTTGATCTAAAGTTGATCAATGATCGGCGCATGATCGCATCACAAGTTTTATCAGGCGCATTTTGTTTCTTCCCCCGATTGGTCATTCCTCGATCAATCAAGAGCCGTTGATCTCCCCCCCGCTTTCCAAGATCCAACGGTCTACATTTTCTCCGATTGTTAGTCTTCCTCCACCTTAAAAATCCTTCGATTCATTCCCCACCATTGATCTGATCCTCGGATCAACGGACAGTTCGCAATTGCTCCATCACACTCCAAGTTTTGTGCCCCACCGATCGCCGATCTCCGATGGCATCTGGGTCGTCCACATGTCCAGATCAGATGGTCTACATCACATTTTCTCGACTTTGGTTTAAATTCATGCACCCTGCGTTCTAATGTTTTTCGACTAAATCCCGGCCGTTGATCTCTACAACTCAATGACCCTCATCAGTCCTTCCTCCACCATTGTATTATTTCATCCAGCCCCTAGATTTAATCTCCGTCATTCAAATCTCACATCCGACGGCCCAGATTGGAACAACCCATCTTCCTACCTCCCACGCATCTTACCAAATTTGTGCTCATTCTCCATTGTCAGATCTGAGGTTCCAAATCTGACGGCCTACATTCCAAGTCACGTGACTTTCAGTGCGAAGTTTATTTTTCCAAAGGGCACACGAAATAGGTGGTTTTCCGATGCCATGTGTCGGGCGGGGATGCATATCACGTTCCAAAAGGCAATACCATCTACCTACCTTTTTCTCACGTGAAAATAGTTGTTTTACGAACCGAAACCGCTTTCCCACTTTCCTTTATTTTGCATCATGCACCTCCTCAACCGTTGATCTCATTGGGCCAATCTCATCTGACGACCCATGATCATCCCGACCTCCGAAAGGCTATTTTCAATACATTTTCCTCTAAACAAAGGTTTTAAACCTTTTTCTTGCATATTTCCGCCTTTTCCATACAAAGTGACCCCTTCTCTTTATCTCCTACCAGATCATTCCTGACTGTTGATCTTTGTAGATCGATGGATCTAACTTAATTCTTCCTCCATCTCCTTTTTAACCTTTGCAAATAGATCTCCACTGTTGGATGATGCCATCCAATGGCCACGCTCTCTCCCCACACCCTCTGAATTATTTTACCCAATAAATGTAGGATTTCTTAAATATTTTGTGTGTTTTGTAGGTTTCAAATATTTTTCCCATAATAATAAAGGAAAAGAAAGCCAAGGGTGACGATCCTCTGGATTTCTGTTTATCGAAGGGAATGAACTGCAAGTGTTCAAACTCCACGTCTCGTCAATGCTTCATGGGCATTGATGCCATGTGAGCCCTATGTGGCACTGCACATCAAAAAGACACACAACAATGCATTAAATAATTAAAAGAGTATCAGTGTCAAAGACAAAACACAGCAGAACAGAAGATTGAAGACAGTTTTGGGGGGAATTACGACTAATATTGATTATCAAAAGCCTAATCCTCCAAATTAAAACACAGTTAAATAAAATCATAAGTGTTTATCTGAATGTTTTCTTCCAATTTGTGTTATTTAGGAATATTTTAATTTAGTTCAAGAAGTAGGAATGTTGGCGTTCCCTCGTCCTCCTGTTTAGCTAATTGTTATTCTTGAAATTTATTTTCATTTCATGTTAAGTAGAGATGAACTAAGGAAGATATGGTGAGCCCTAGTCCTAGTTTTATCCCAAAAGACTGACTGAAAGTTTCCCTAGGAATGTGTTGAAAGATGGCTAGTTTCAAAGTACTTACCAGATCTTAGGCCATTATTTGTTATCGTTTGTGTTTCCCTTGTGTTTAAATGTTTTCTATTGAAATTGTATCAAAGGCTGGCTAGTTTCAAAGTACTTACCAGATCCTGGATTTATTTTATGTTTTTCTTAAGTGTTTGTCAAAGGCTGGCTAGTTTCAAAGTACTTACCAGATCCTGGGCTGCTCTTTGTTCTTCATTTATTTAATTCCCCTTCTTGTTGTATCATTTCATTCCATAAATCAACTTTGAAGAAATCATGAGAAATATATGACTTTCCCCATGGACTGCTCTTGAACCTGGTTGCTTCCATTAAAACCCTATTATGACTCCATAGCCCAATGGACTAAAACCTGCAATTATCTATTTTTTGGCTGAAGCTTGTTCTACTTGCTTGCAAGTTCTCACCTTTGGAACTCTTTCCATTTAGAACTTTCCACTCAAATAATAATCATGCTCAACCATCCAAAAACAAACAAAAACCCCCGGCCTTCATAACTTGCCTAATATCTTTACCGAAAACCTCAAAGATAAATCCATCTTTACACTTACTGGAGAGATCCCTCTCCGGATTCAGGAAGGCTAGATCCTAGAATCCCAAAGTGGTTGAAACGGTGTTCTCCCTGCTGTCGGACTTTTCCAATATTGCTGATTATAGGGAGCTAACATTTCTGGTGACTGCTGGGGATGGTCTGAGTGTTTTTCATTTCAAATAATCATAAGACATCAGAAATTCCTTTCTTTCAAATGACATTTGTTCTGTTAGCTGGTTAAATCGTTACGCATAACATATCTGGCCAAAAAAAATTGTTTAGTGAGTAAAAGCAGCCCTTTTTCAAGCACTACCAACACACAATAATCATGATGAAACTTGTTTGAATCAGTGAAAAACTAGCTAGAGCCCTAGGATTCGCATAAGACTTTATCTAACCTTGAAGGATTAGCTGGCTTAGCCATAAGAGTAGACTATCTTTGTCTCATAACCGTAGCTAACTCTTGAAACAGATTTAGGACACTCTTAGGAACTACACAACTGAAAAATAACTCAAGAAACCCAAAAATATTTCAGATTGATTTAATAAACATGGTGGTGGACCATAAAACCTTTTACCTCTGAAAGAGCTAAAAACTTCCACTTGGCGACTCCAAAATCCTTAATAGACCTTAAGACTCCACTGGGAAGAACCCTTATCATTATAATATCATTCAAACTTAGTTGGAGGACTATAGGATTTAAATTTTCGAAAAACAGATTACTTAACCTCTCAAAGACTATCATATCTAGTTGAAATTTTCTTGTTTAGTAGGGTTTGAAAAACACAGCATAGTGGCTCCTAGAAAGATTCTTACTAGAGCCTATCCTGACCCAAACCCACCAGAGATAGTTGATAACCTGGAAAGTATTCTTAGGGAGTATCCTAGGATTAAATTATAAATTGTTTTCAGATCACCTGTGAGAGCTAATTTAGTTCCTGAAAATCTTTCAGCTCTACAACAGTCACAAGTTGACTTAGTAAATCCCTTTAGAACTAGGTCATTTGATGATATAATTCATCTAGAATCTGAGTCTTCACTTTCATCCCCAGAAGCGAGTGAACATCCTAGTAGTAGAGAAACAACACCACCTGATTTACACTTCTTTCACAATTTAGGTGTCTCTCATCCAAGATCTGCTCAGCAATCAACTATTGTTCCATTGACATCTCTTCATCCTACATCCACTGTCCAAACCACTCCACTTCAGCCCACTTTTTCTCTTATCAATCCACCTCCTGTAAATCCACCTCCACCACATATCATGGCAGCATGGTATGCTCCCTTAGTCCTTCCTGTACCATTACTTAATCTTCCATAGGACTATCAGTCCAAAATTCCATTATATGATGCTAGTAATGTTACTACTACATCACAACATGTGGATAAGATGAATGACTACTTTGATAGAAATGAAATTGATGATGATTCTGTCAAGCTTAGATTATTTTCTCAGAGTCTGGGGGGAGAAGTAAGAAAATATTTTAAAGGTTTAACCACCCATAGTATCAATGATCTCCAAGCCTTCCATTAGACATTCTTAAACAAACGGGAAGTGAAGAAGAATCCTCTCCATGTCCTTTTCGATTACAAGAACCTCCATAGAAACACTGAGGAAAGTGTGCAAGCTTACTGCACCGGATTTAACATTGTGTATAATGCACTTTCCCCAGATCTAAAACCTCGACAAGGCTCAGCTCTAAACAAGTTTCCTGAAGGGTTTTACCCTAAGATGGCCTATCAGCTGAGAGAGAGAGATCCTGCAACTCCTGAAGATATGCAAAAAGGAGCTCTTGCTATGGAAGTTAACTTGATGGAGAAGAGAGCAAGAATGAAAAATCAGAAGAGAGTATCCCTTAGAGAGGAATCTACCCCTTCTACTTCCAGCTCAAATATGGAAAAAATGATGGAGGAGATGATGAAGAAAATGAGCATCCTTGAGAGAGCACAAGCAAGTCAAAACCAAACTGCTCCTCAAAACAGAAACCAGAACTAGAATCAGAATTTTAAAAGAAATCAACCTCCAAATAGACCAAGGGAAGATGATCAACAGATCACTCCTCCCTTTCATCAAAATTATGTGAGTGAGGTTGAGGAAATAAATGAAATAATAAAGGAAGATGATATCAACATTATGGGAGTAGATAATGATGACTTCGAGATTCATGATGATAGAAAACAAGGTCTTTACACACCCTATGATGACAAAAGAGATGATGATGAAAGTTATTATCAGGATATGGAAAATTTCATCATCGAGTCTCAAAGAGAATATGACATTAGAAGTAAAACTAGTCAACACACTCCCAACACTAAAACCTCTGACAAATCTTCACAACACAGCACTGCAACCAAGCCTAAAGTTGTTAAACAGAAGGACAAAATAGTAGCTATAAATTCTAATAAAGGTAAAGAGAAAGGCGCTCAAAACATTACAAAACAAAGTGCAGACCTTAGCAATACTAACACTTCAGTTAGTACTCCTGTGAAAACCATTTATTCAAATGAAAATAGAACAAGTCAGCAAGTTGATGTTGCTGATAGAATGGCAGCTAGCAAGACTGAAACAAGTACTTCAAAGAATCAAATTCCTTTAAGCCTGGAGCAGGAAATTTCAAAGACTAAGATCTCTGTTCCCTTGACTGAGTTAGCTGCCCAATATGTATATAGGACCCATAGTTTGAAGGCTTTAAACATTAAAGAGAATAATGACACAGTCAATCTTAACGATGACCAACTAGAGCTTATTTTTGGTCCAATTATTGAAGGTAAGTATCAAGAGGGACCTGTTCCTCCCTTTTATGTAGGTGTAAATGTTCATGACAAAAATTTTCACAACGTTATGCATGATTCCGGGGATTCTCATAATTTAATGCCTAAAACTATGACGGAGAGCATGGATTTAGAAATCACCAGACCTTATAAAGACCTTTACTCCTTTGACTCAAGAAGAGTAAAATGTTTAGGATTGATCAAAGACCTCTGCGTTAACTTAGCCCAGATTCCTGCCAAATTCTTAGTCATGGATATTGTTGTGGCTGATGTGCCCCCAAAGTATGGAATGTTGTTATCTGGGTCTTGGGGCGCTAAGTTATAAGGGACTATGCAGATGGACGTGACCTATGTGACCATCCCTGTTTTCAACCAGACAAGAAGACTTTATAGGGAGTCCCATATGAAATACATAGTTACAAGCCAAGACAGATCACAAAACTCTCCTTTGTATTCTGTAAATATAGGCCTTGATTCTTTTATCCTGTTTAACGATGAATCTTTCTCTGAATAGGTGACTTTAACAGAATTAATGGCTGATAGAGAGGAAGAAGAACACAACGTAGAAGTGTCAAAACACTTTGCTGCATTTGAAAAATTTAGCAAACTGAACACAAGTCTTGAGCTTCAAGTCATGCATCCTGGGCTTTTAAACCTTGACAGTCAAGAAAGCAACTCCCAACATAGATAAAAACCTGAGGAGTTGAAACGAATACAACTAAGTGTTGATATTCCACAACAACCTAAAAGCACTTTAGTCAAATAGGAAAAACAACAAACAGATGAACCCGAATCTAGTCCTCTGTGGAGTATGAACTTCGACGGGTCATGCACTAGAACTAATGTTGGTGCAAGTGTCTGGATTTGCAACGCTGAGAATAACCACACAGAAAAAATTTCCTGCAAATTAAACTTCCAGCGTTCAAATAACATAGTGGAATATGAATCCCTTCTTTTAGGCTTGCGTTTGTTGAAAAAGTTAGGAGCCAAAAGAATCAAAGCATATGGGGATTCTGATTTGATCATTAGGAAAGTGAACGGGGAATACAACGCACATCACCCGAGACCTAGGGCCTATTGAAACGATGTCATGGATCTTTTAAAAACTTTTGAGGAGTACCAGGTAATTTTTGTCCCAAGAAAGAGAAATATCGCGGCCCACAACTTAGCCTTTGCAGCTAGAACATGCTTAATACCATATGAAACCAAAGACTGTACAACTTAGATAAAATTTAGACCAGCTGTTCCTGATAACGAAAAATATTGGCAAGTGTTTGACGGAGACAAACAAATAGAAGACTTCATGCAATTCAGAAATGAATTCAAACTACACAGTTCGGATACAGATTATGAAACAAACTGCAACAGTGAAGAAAATTTTCTTGGTGAAGAAGAACCATCTCCTAAGGTTGCCAATATAAATATACTATCTAGCAAACTTGAAAAAAAAACAGAATTGACTACAAAGTTAGAAACAGAGGAGTTAGAAACTTTGCAGTCTAAGGAACAGAGTTTGCCTAAGGGTCTGGCCCCTTTAGAAGAGTTGTTTGATTTTAATGATGTGGACAACAAGCCAAAACTAGAGCCTATAGAGACTGAAGTGGAGGAGTGCAATATAGGCAGTGAAATTAAACCTATGATGATCAAACTGTCTAAGATTTTACCAGCTCATATTAAACTCAAATACATAGAGCTGTTTAAAGAATTTTCTGATGTTTTTACGTGGAGTTACGAAGATCTTAAATCCTATGACACTGAAATAATACAGCACAAAATCCCTCTCAACGAAAACCAAAAACCATTTAAATAGAAGCTGCGCAGAATAAACCCTGTTCAGCTGCCTTTGGTTGAGAAGGAAATAGAGAAAATGTATGAAGCTGGTATTATTGTCCCTATTAGATATTCTGAGTGGGTGTCTAATCTGGTGTCTGTTGGAAAGAAAACAGGAGATATGAGGCTTTGTATAGACTTTAGAGACTTAAACAAAGCCTCATTGAAAGACAACTACCCTTTACCTAGGATGGATCATATTTTACAAAGAGTGGTAGGGTATAGAAGAATTTATTTGCTTGATGGCTATAGAGGGTACAATAAGATTTTAGTCCACCCTGATGATCAATTAAAGACAACTTTTACTACACCTTGGGGCACTTTCATGTATGTGAAAATGCCCTTTGGTCTAATGAATGCTGGTGCAACTTTCCAAAGAGCCATGGACATAGAATTCTCCGAAGAACTTGGCTACTTCATCATTATATACCTTGATGATGTTACTGTTTTTTCAAAGACAAATGAAGAACACTTAGAACACTTAAGAATAGTCTTCGATAGATGCAGAAAGTTTGGTATATCTTTGAACCCTGAGAAAACACTTTTTGGTCTCCAAGAAGGTAAACTTCTTGGGCACATTATTTCAGAAGAGGGTATTAAGATAGATCCAAAGAGGATTGAGGCCATACTACAAATCTCTCATCCTCGAAACATCAAAGAGTTGCAATCTTTCATTGGAAAGATTAACTTTTTGAGAAGGTTCATCCCCAAATTGGTTGAGCTCCTTAGGAATATCACGAACATGTTGAAGAAGGAGCAAGGGGTAAAATGGACCTTGGAAGCAAAGAATTCCTTTGAACTAGTGAAACAGGTATTAACTAAAACACTGGTTCTAATAAGTCCTTATTTTTCAAAATATTTTTATATTTTTTCATTTGCATCATAACATACAATCGTTGTTGTCCTTCTACAGAAAAATCCATAAGGACAAGACCAGCCAATTACATTCTTTAGCAAGGCTTTGAGGGATGCCCCTCTGAAGTATAACATTATGGAAAAGAAAGCTTTTTCTTTGGTTAAATATTTAAAGGACTTCAAAACATACATCTTGCACTCACACATCATTTCCTTTGTCCCAAATCCAGTTGTCAAGGATATTCTAACACACGAACCAGATGGTAAGAGAGGTAAGTGGATTGCTATTATTCTTGAATGTGATTTAGAGATAAAGACCACTAAACTCATCAAAGGCCAAGGTCTAGCTAGATTGATGGCTGAATAAAATTTTGAAGTTCTTGATATTAATATGATTAATGCTTTAGATGATCAAGAGGAAATCTCAACACCGATTGTTGAAGACCATTTCATGAATTCCTCTTGGTATGCTGACATTCTTTATGTTTTTCTTAATTTGAATACACCTTCTGGTTTGACAAAAACAAAGGAAAGGTTTATGAAATTGAAAGTTGTAAACTATTGCATTATAGATAGATGTCTTTATTAGAAGAATGCAAGTGGTATATTGCTTAAATGTTTTCCTGAGTTTGATGCATAGAAGGTTAAGCACGAGTTCCATGAAGGAGAGTGTGGAGGCCATTTATACTAGAAGAGAACAACCAACAAAATATTGAGGGCTGGTTACTATTGACCTACTCTTTTTCTTGATTTTCAAAAGATGATAATTACCTCTCATAAATGTCAACTTTTTGAAGGCAAAAGGAAGCTGCTACCTCTACCTCTGCATCTAATCACTGTTGAAGCCCCTTTTCAATAGTGGGGACTTGACTTCATAGGTGAAATTCATCCATCATCTTCAGCTCAGCATAGATGGATTCTCACTACCACAGAATACTTCACTAAATGGATAGAAGCCATTCCTTGTAGACAAACCAATGATTCTGTTATCATAAAATTCATGGAGAATAATATTCTCTTTAGATTTTCTTGCCCTACCAAGATCATCACTAATAATGCAGCAACATTTGGATCAAAGAATATGGTTGAGTTCTGTGACAAATATCAGATAACAGTGGGACATTCCACAGCCTATTACCCACAAAGTAATGGACTTGCGGAATCTTCCAACAATATTTTAGTGAACATAATCAAGAAGTTGTTGGAAGACAAAAAAAATTCCTAGCACACAAAGCTTGTACATGCACTTTAGGCCGACAGAGTGACTTTGAAGAAATCTATTGGTATGTCACCCTACCAGCCTGTGTATGGCACCAATACAATATTTCCTACCAGCCTTGGTGTGCTAGTTATGAAGTTGATTCAAAAGGTTCAGTCTGAAGATAATGACATGATCAGATGGATAAATCAAATAATTCACGTTTAGCAAACTAGAGAGGAGGTTTATAACAAAGCATTGCAGAAGCAACACATCATCAAAAATATTTTTGATAGAAGAACAAAGGCTAGCAATTTCAATGTTGGGGACAAAGTTTTAAAGTGGGACTCAAGGAGGGAAGACAAGGGCAAGCATGGAAAATTTGACAAATTATGCCTTGGCCCTTATCTCATTCATTCAGCTACTAGTAATATTGCCTTTTTATTACAAGAGTTGAATGGAGCTGAATTCTTTGGGGGTCCTGTCAATGGCAGGATGCTCAAACATTACTTCTCTTGATCCATGTCATGTTCTGAAATCCTTTTTATCTTATTCTCATCATAAGTATTTCATCCACCATTGCATTCAAAGTTAGAAAAATCAAAAATACAAAAAAAATGAAATAAAGGAAAGAGGGCAGATTGTAAAAACAATGATGGTATATCCCCATACAAAAAAAGAGAAACAAATCTAAAATTGTGCAATCTTAAATGCCACTCCTAAAAAACACACTTCTAGTTAGTCAAACAGCATAATCTTGAATAATTAGTTTTAAATTTACTGATGATAGGATAGTGAATTCGATTTTCCAAATTGTTTAATCTTGGCTTATCAGTAGGTAGATTAGGCTGGAAATTAAAGGTTCAAACATGCTCAAAATATGAACCTATGTTTCCAAACATGAATGACTCAAATCTGCTTAAAATTCTGAGTTAAAATAGAGGAATAACTAGTTCTAATCAGCTCAAAATCTGAACCAGTGGATAAAGGAAAAATAGCTCAAACAGAAGTAAAAATAGAGCTGAAAAAAGATGAAGGAAGTGCTTTGAACTTTAAGATCTTAAGCCTTCCATTTTTTTTTAAGTTTCTACAAAATAAGATCTATGTGCAGCTTGTTTTTTATGCCATATATCAGCATCAAGTTAGACTGTTCAATCTTGAATTGTATGCTTTTTAATTGATGTTGTAGAATTTAGAGAATAAAAATCTGTTAGACTATCTAATCCTAACAGATTGGTAGATTAGGTAGAGAAGCATATGGACTCAACTGTTTAATCTAAGTCCATGGAGAAATAAGGATTAGAATTAGATTAGTTGTATGCTTTCAAAAGAATAAAATGTTGATAAAAGAGTTCGCTAATCCAAGTGCACTCTAAAGAAGAAAAAATATTAGATCAGTAGGAATGGGTAGGTAGAAAGTTTGTATTGATGAAAATCCATTGTTTTTTATGGATGCTAGTATTGTTTCAGAGTAAAAGAAGATCATTCAAGTAAATAAAGGCAGCCCAATGGATAAGGCATGGATCAGCCTCCCATAGAATGCAAGTCTGAAGTTCTTGATGCCTTCAAGAAGGCACCATCCCCAAGTGGAGCCACTGTTAGCCACAAATAAAATTTGTCATATCAAATGGTGGCTAAAACTTTTTTGGAGCCTTCAATAAACAAGTTTTATTGCAAAAAAATTATCTCTTAAAGACGCATGAAGACATCTTGCTTTTTGTCTAAATATTCACTGTTGTTTCCTTTTTCCCAACTCAGAAATTCTGCTAATTTCAAGAAAAAATACTGCTGCAAACACCATTTTCCCCTCCTTCCACTTCAAAAATAACCTCCATTTTTACCCTATTTCATTCCCATGAAACTCCTCTATTTTTCATTTTTCCCCATTTCCCCTTCATAAAATCCTCTTTACAAAGTTTAAAACTCCTTTTTTTACTCTGCCGAAACCCCCAAATCCATTGAAAACTTCAAAGAATTTCATTAAAAAGACCTTTTTGTATTACAATCCTAAGCCCCCTTGGGCTAAGTCCTAAACCACTACCCCATTATATGCCCTGGTGCTAGAACCAGGCACTAAGCCATTTAACTACTTATCGCATCGGAAAGATTAGAGCGTATAAGTCTATCTGCCATATTAAAAATATATGATGCAATTAAGCCCTTGTATACAGCTCTCGATCATATTATTCTTTCATATAACCCTGGTGCCCATAGTCGGGTGCTAAAAACATTGTATAATCCATCTCCGACTGATATTTTCCTTTGTAAAGTTCATAAACCCACTTTCCTAAAGTTTTGTTCTAAGCCTGCCAGAGCCATGTTTTTAATGTAAAAATGAGTAGATTGAAAAGTCTGCATCAAAAGTTCCGATGCGATTGAAGCCCCATTATATTAAACTCTGCCTTCCACTTCACTCCATATAACTTGTGCCCGGGACCAAGACTTAAGGGTCCCAAGTGCTAATCGCATCACAAATTTTAAATGGGTAGATTGAAAAGCATTAAGGCCCGACCTTTCGATTGCGATTGACCCTTTTCATATATAAGCCCTAGGCCTATTATCCTTCATATAGACAAAAGGTCCCGCAGTTGGGCACCAGGCATTTCATGTATATATTTTCCACCCCGATGCATAAAACCTTTGTTTTTATTAAATTTTTGGGGTTTCCATAAAGTATAAAGGGTTTCCACCAATACAAGTTTTGAAACAATATCAACCGTTGATCTAAAGCCGATAAATGATTGGCGCATGATAGCATCACAAGTTTTATAGGGCACATTTTGTTTCTTCCCCCGATTAGTCATTTCCTGATTAGTCAAGAGCCATTGATCTCCCCCTTGCTTTCCCAAAACTAACCATCTACATTTGCTCCAATATTTATCCTTTCTCCGCCTTCAAAATCCTCTGATTCGTTCCCCACCATTGATCTGATCCTTAGATCAACGGCCAACACTCAATCGCTCCATCGCACTCCAAGTTCTGTGCCCTGTCAATCGTCGATCTCTGATTGCATCTGGGCCGTCCACGTGTCCATATCGGACGGTCCAAATCGCATTTTCCCTACTTTGGCTTAAATTCATGTTCCCTGCATTCTAATGTTTTTTGACTAAATCCCAACCACTGATCTCTGCAGATCAACGACCCTCATCAGCCCTTCCTCCGCCATTGTATTATTTCATCCAGCCCCAATATTTAATCTTTGCCATTCAAATCTCACATCCGACAGCCTAGATTGGAACCACCCATATTCCTACCACTCGTGCCTCTTTCTAAATTCGCGCTCATTCTCCATCGTCAGATCTGAGGTTCCATATCTGATGGCTCACATTCCAAGTTGCGTGACTTTCAACGCGAAGTTTATTTTTCCAAAGGGCTAGTGAAATAGGTGGTTTTCTGATGCCATGTGTCGGAAAAGGATGCATATCATGTTCCAAAAGGAAATATAGCCTACCTTCCTTTTTCTCACATGAAAACAGTTATTTTGCGACCCGAAACTGCTTTCCCTCTTTCCTTTATGTTGCATCGCGCGCCTCCTCAGTCGTTGATCTCGTTGGGCCGATCTCATCCGACGGCCCACGATCATCCCAAACTCCCAAAGGCTATTTTCAATACATTTTCCTCTGAACAAAGATTTTAAACCTTTTTCTTGCATATTTCACCCTTTTCCATATAAAGTGACCCCTTCGCTTTATCTCCTACCAGATCGTTCCTGACCATCGATCTTTGTAGATTGACGAATCTAACTTAATTCTTCCTCCATCTCCTTTTTAACCTTTCCAAATAGATCTCCACCATTGGATGATGCCATCCAACGGCCACGCTCTCTCCCCACACCCTCTGAAGTAGTTTACCCAATAAATGCAAGATTTCTTAAATATTTTGTGTTTTGTAGGTTTCAAATGTTTTTCCCATAATAATAAAGGAAAAGAAAGTCAAGGGTGACGATCCTCTGGATTTCTGTTTATCGAAGAGAATGAACTACAAGTGTTCAAACTCCACGTCTCGTCAATGCTTCATGGGCATTGATGCCATGTGAGCCCTATGTGGCACTGCACATCAAAAAGACACACAACAATGCATTAAATAATTAAAAGAGTATCAGTGTCGAAGACAAAACACAGCAGAACAGAAGATTGAAGACAGTTTTGCGGGGAATTACGACTAATACTGATTATCAAAAGCCTAATCCTCCAAATTAAAACACAGTTAAAGAAAATCATAAGTGTTTATCAGACGGAAAGGCCTCCACCACCACATCAGAGGAAAATTGATTCCTCTCAGCTACCACAAAGCCTCATGTGCCTCAAAGCATTCAAACAGAGGTCAAATTTGTTGATCAAAAAGAAGATATTTGCCTCAGCGCAGCCGAATAGTTAATTCTACTAAAGGAACTTAATGAAAAAATATCAGCAGAGTTATTACATCCTGAACAAAGCCTTAAAGGTCAACAAAAGCTCTCACCGAGCTTAAATCTTAAATGTAAAAAATTAATATAGACATAACATCTATAAACTTATCCATCGAGCCCCTCAAAGGCCGAGAAGTCATTTATCTGTATTAAATATCTCGGGAGATTTTTTATCCTCTCCCACCTCCTCATTTCTTCTATAAATACTTCTGTAGAAGATGAGAAAATGTTGGTTGCAGAACTTTGAAATATACTTGTGTTTGAAAATTCTACCTGTAAATAGTGTTCACGAGCTCTTGAAGCTCTGCTTGTGATAGAATAGTTAGGCTGAGAAGTGAAGATGATTGCTAACCTAAAACACTGGACTTAAAGCTGTAACTGGTTTGAAGCATCAATATAAGCTGATTTATGGGATCCTGGTCTACGTCGACGGTGATGTTATTTGTTATTGTAAATTGTTATTTTATTTCTGTTTCCACTTTCTTCATCTTCTCTGATAAATAATAGCAAGCATAGAGTTAGGATTTACTATATAACAGTACCCTTCTCTTACTGATAAGCTTTATCCGATTTTTTTCTTCCAATTTGTGTTATTTAGGAATAATTTAATTCAGTTCAAGCAATAGGAATGTTGGTGTTCCCTCGTCCTCCTGTTTAGCTAATTGTTATTCTTGAAAGTTATTTTCATTTCATGTTAAGTAGAGATGAACTAAGGAAGATATGGTGAGCCCTGGTCCTAGTTTTATCGCAAAAGACTAATTGAAATTTTCCCTAGGAATGTGTTGAAAGATGACTAGTTTCGAAGTACTTACCAGATCTTAGGCCATTATTTGGTATCATTTGTGTTTCCCTTATGTTTAAATTTTTTCTATTGAAAGTGTAACAAAGGCTAGCTAGTTTCGAAGTACTTACCAGATCCTGGATTGCTTTTATGTTTTCCTTAAGTGTTTGTCAAAGGCTGGCTAGTTTCAAAGTACTTACCAGATCTTGGGCTGCTCTTTGTTCTTCATTTGTTTAATTCCCCTTCTTGTTGTATCATTTCATTCCATAAATCAACTTTGAAGAGATCCTGAGACATAGATGACTTGCCCCATAGACCACTCTTGAACCTGGTTGCTTCAATTAAAACCCTATTATGACTCCATAGCCCAATGGACTAAAACCTGCAGTCATCTATTTTTTGGCCGAAGCTTGTTCTAATTTCTTACAACTTCTCACCTTTGGAACTCTTTCCATTTAGAACTTTCCACTCAAATAATAATCATGCTCAACTATCCAAAAACAAAAAAAAAACCCTCGGCCTTTATAAGTAGCCTAATATCATTACCCAAAACCTCAAAGATAAATCCATCTTTACACTTATTGGAGAGATCCCTCTCCAAATTCAGGAGGGCTAGATCCTAGAATCCCAAAGTGGTTGAAACGGTGTTCTCCCTACTATCAAACTTTGCCAATATTGCTGATTACAAGGAGCTAACAGTTGGTATGCAATCATGCCAATCATTGAGTAGGAATCAGAGTAGGAATAGTGTCTTTGAGCTGCTCAAACGCTTCTTCTTTTATTCATAGGTCCTGGTTGATTTCCTGTAGGAGAGGGTTGTGTTGCGCCTTGGTCCATAACTGTATAGTTGTTTCCCTTAATTGGGTACCCTAAGCAATCTATCTTGTAATCACATTCATGGCCACCGTAACCAGTGCAGCTCGATGGGCCCATACATCAAGTGGTGTCTCTAGCTGCAACTTGGCCTGTAAGTCTTCGATCTATTGTTCCATCTCTCTTTTGACCACCTAGATCTCATTCCTTCAGACCCGTAGTGTTGCGACCAATCCCTCAATATTGGCCTGGGGGGTTGCAGAAGCTGGAATATCTTCAGAGACATTTGCGTAGATACTACTAATGAGGTGTTCCCTCTTTGTCTATTGCGTGGTGGCAAGGGTACAAGCAGCTTGTTCCTGGGAAACTTCAACATTTTTTTCCTTAATTTTCTACTCAGCTATACTGAGCTGCTAGTGCACCCGATGGTCCTTGTGGTGAATTTCTTCGAATAAGGAGGTGTGTACAACCTGCAATGATTCATGTGGAAACCTGGCTATATCCAACTGTACCTTTACACATGCCTGGACTTGTGCTCCCAAGTCGAGTGGACTTATCATGAGGGCTGTGCCGGGTAGGGAACAAAGGCGACTTTCCGCTGTAACAATTATTGCACTACTAGTGGCTAAGGTCATTCATACCTTAATCATTCTTATTTGTAGTGTGTCTGTCTTCAGCTGCAGAGCTCGAACTTCAGCCTGAAGTGTGTCGACCATGGATTTCTATTACTCTTCTAGAGCTAGCCATTTGTCTTATGTAGCCAAAGTGATCGCATTTGCGATTTGCTCGAGGTCACCTTCGGTCAGTGTAACCACTTCGTCACATTATGGTCATTGAGAGCGCTACTTCTTCCATGGCCCTTTAGCAGGGTTACCCATTTGATTTTTTCCCCGGGGGGATTCAGCACCTTCCACCTCCTGACATTCGGTACCGAGATCCTATTGTGCATCCTTCTGCGTTTCTGCTTTCATGCCCTTCCCCATACTCTAGTCTCTTACCGGGCTGCAAACCCTTTTGTGATGCGGCATCGGTGCCCTTCCTCGTGCCTTTGCTTAGTCCTCCTGTTTCCTTGGTGATGACAGGCGGGGTAACCTTCATGGTGCTGGGACCAATTGACATTGGCCAAAAACTCGTTGCATAAGTACTGGGACCAATTGAAGAAAACCCCTTTCTCGCACCAGCCTACCAACTAAATTACATATGTGGGAATAGAGGCCACTTGGAATTTTCACATCATCTTACATGCCAATAACAGGGTACCCAACTATGTACTAGGGTCGCTGATAGATTTTATCATGAAGCCTCGAGTTTTCTACTCCACATGGTATGTTTTGCGCGCGTGTTTAGCGATCCCCCCTTCATAATTCTACCAACATGAAGCAGAGGCTATGACCCTTCC
This sequence comes from Pinus albicaulis, assembly GCA_034641835.2. Taxonomy (NCBI): domain Eukaryota; kingdom Viridiplantae; phylum Streptophyta; class Pinopsida; order Pinales; family Pinaceae; genus Pinus; species Pinus albicaulis. The sequence continues at coordinate 117,321,337 of CM076573.1, forward strand.
ATGGGAAGACCATTAATTCAATGAATGAGCACAACATTGATGGGGATTCGATCCTGGATCCATAAGCAGAAATCATGGACTAGGGTGAGCAACTGATGTACTAGACGGTCTGTGATACTATAGTGGCCAAAGTGAGACATCCAACGCATGGGGACAATCTTTATCCCATCGTCTTTCTGGATTTTTTCAAGATATAATTCAGGTGCCAACTCAGGGAATGCCTCCAAATTGGCCAAGTCATGATCATCAAATTTCACCTCATAGAGCCTTCTAAAGCTTTTGGCAATGATGGGGACCTCACCTAGGGTCAGCAACATCTACAGGTAGGTGTGTAGGCCATCAACACTCTTCGCCATGCGTGTGGAGGGCCTATGGGGCCGAACAAAGGGTGGTTTCCAATTGATTGGTTCAACTACCTAGGCCTCTTCCTGAGTAGACAGAGGTCGCTTTGCTGGGTTGGGAAAACATGCCTAGGGTGCCATTTGCGGGGACTTTACATTTCGTGGGGAAGTATGGGGCTTCACCCCAACCCATTTCATGGGTTTCCTCAACTTTTTCTTTCCCCTTATTCTTTTCTTGACTTGGCGTAGATATAGATTCCTTGGCTTCTACTTCGAATTCCACTACTTCCTCAGATTCTTGTTCCGTCGAGGTCACCAGTTCTGAGCCTTTAGTGGGATTACTGGCCATCATTATGGTGCCGAGGATGAACTCTAGGTTGCTACTGTTAGACGGCGTAGGATGCTTAGACATGAAAGGGACACTATAGGCACAAAAACTCTTATAGCACAAAATTGTCAAGGAAAAACACACCAAGTACAAACTATTCAAGTGATACGGAACCCTTGTTCGATCTATCCTTCTTATTTTACAGTCACAGGGATCGATCAATGGTTGGGTGAACCTCACTTGCAACTTTCCATCAATTAAATGGTAAAAAATCTTCAGAAATCGCCTCATTAAATGTTGGCTGCCCACTCCTTTCAACAATAACTTTTGCATTTTACCCAATTTTAGTGTTCAAGAGGCTATTTTTCCCACCTCATGTGCACCTAGCACACCCCTGCACTTCTAGAGGACCTCTTGTGTGCCAAGCACACTTTTGCGTGGCCAGCTCACCTGCTGCATTATGAACATATGCCTTCGCCTCCGGTGCACCCCTCTGAGCTCCCAACTCTATGGCCACTTCCTACGTGTACCATAGTACCTTCCATGCTTACCTTCCTTGGTGGACATACCCCACTTCATACAACAACTTTGGCCATATAGTCATTTGATCCGATACGGTTTGAGTTGGCTACCATTGATATAGCCAGGTAGCACATCACCGCGTAGGGTGGCTAATCGAACAGCTCCACCATCCGTGATTTCTTTAACTATATAGGGCCCTAGCCAGTGTTGTCAAAACTTCCTCGGGTGTTTTGAAAACTGGCTATCATATAGTAGGACTAATTTTCCCTCCACAAAGGTATTTTATCAATTATGTCAATCATGCCATTCCTTATCCTGAGAATTTTGAACCTATTGATGGAAATTAGCAATGAAACGATCTTCCTCCAAAGCCACAAGCTATGCTAAATGCTCCTCCATGATATCAGGCTCTGCCATATTCATAAAGGCTGTGATGCATAGGCTAGGAACAATATATTCCATGGGCATAATGGCCTCCTTGCCACAGACGATCCTAAATGGTGTTTTCCTTGTCAACTTCTTACATGTGGTTCGGTAGGCCAAAAATAATAGATGGGATGCGCACGTCCTAGTCACTGCGATCGGTGTTACAAACCTTAGTTAGTGCGTGCTCCAAGAATTTATTAAAAGCTTTGACCGCTCTATTTTCCTAGGGATGATACAGAGTGCTTTTCGCATGATGGATCCTTTAAATATTCCGTCAAGGCCTAAATTGTTTCATTAACAAAACACGTACCTCTATCGCTCATCAATATTTTCAAACATCCAAATCTGGTCAGAATCTGCTCAAAGATGAAATGAGCAGTGGTATCTATAGTGTAATCCTTCACTGCATGTTCTTCGTCCCACCTGGTTACATAATTATTTGCAGTTATAATGTAATGTGCACCTGTCTTCTTTCCAAGTGGGTTGATAGGTCCTACAAAATCGATGGCCCATTTGTCAAATTCTTGCAGGGCCAGTTACAGTTGAAGGGGAATTTCATCTCTGCATCATGGCCTTCCTAGTTGTTGACATGTATCACAGGCTTTACAATAGTCGTGAGATTCATTATGCAAGGTAGGCCACCATAGTCCAACGCTCAAGATCTTTTGTGCCACTGCTTTCCCTACGTAGTGACCTCCGGCTACACCATCATGGGCTTCTCCTAAGATAGTGTGTCATTCATGCTCCAAAATATACCTTCACAGCACTTCATCAGTTCCCATCTTATATAGATGACCTACAATGATGGCAAAATCTGCAGTGTGAGTTACCACCTCTTTCTTCTGTTGTACCGAATTCTCTCTAGGTGCCATGCCTATAGTCAGGAACTGAATGATGTCAGTGAAGTGCAGATAAACTACCTGAATAGAAAACAACTGCGCATCAGGAAATCCTTCTTCCAGGTTGGTCAACTACTTGCCATTCTCAATTCGAGACAAGTGATTCAGCCCAGCATTCAACTTCCCCAACTTGACAATGATATTAAAGTCGTATTCCTGTAACAACAGTAGCCATCGACAGATTCCCCCCCCCAAAACAGGCTTATTTACCAATTACTTCAAAGCCAAAGGATGTTTAAACATTTTGAAGTGTCCTTATAATGTATAGTGTCGATAGACCATGGAAAATCCCTCCCACTCTCTGGTGGAGTTGTTGCGCTTTGCACCAGAGAGTTTCCTACTAGCAAATATAATTGGGTGATCAATGTCTCTATCTCCAGTTTGCGTAAGGACCGCTCCCAGGGTGATTCTTGATGCATCTACGTGAACATGAAATACCTTCACCCAATCAGGAAATATAACAATAGGCACAAACACCATCTTCTCCTTCAGTAGCTCGAAGCTTTTCTGACATTCGTCATCCCAAAAAAATCAAACATCCTTCTTAAGTAGTTTTTCCATAGGAGTTGTGGTCAGCGCATATCCTTGAATAAGCTTCCTATAGTAGCATGTATGTCTGAGGATCGAATGTAGCTGTTTCTCAGTTGTACGTATTGCCAGATTTATGATAACTACAACTTTCACGGGATCAACCATCAACCCCTATCAGAAAACTATATGTCCAAGAAAGATTCTGAAGGGTATAAAAAATATGTACTTCTTGATATTGAGGGAAATCTGGTGTTTCCTACAGGTATCCAACATCATGCGCAGGTTGGAAACGTGCTTCTTCACTAAGCCGAAGACAGTCCAATCATCAAAATAAACCTCCAAAAATTTGCGCATGAACTCTTTGAACATTGTGACTACTACTCATGAAAATATGGTAGGGGCATTCTTGAGTCAAAACAGCATGACTGTATACTGAAAGGATCCCCATTCAGTATCAAGTGTAGTTTTGCTGCGATCTTCAGGTGTGATTCTGATCTGATCGTAACCTGAGAACCCATCAGTAAATAAGTATGCTTCCTACCCTCCTATGCTATCAAGGATTTCATCTGAGAATGACATGGGAAAGGGATCATGCATGTAGGCATCATTCAATTTGCGCAAGTCCACACAGATTCATATTTCCCCCTTTTCCTTTTTCTCCTGAACCACCATCGGACTTACCCAGTCCGATAGTTCGACCGGTTCAATGATACCTGTGGTGAGCATTTTATCAATTTCTTCCTTAACCTTTTGCTTATACTTAGGATTCAACCGATAAGGGAACTACCTCACAAGGCGTGCATTTGGTTTTAACGTGATGCTCATCACCCCTAGGTTCTGCAACTTTGCCTACCGTATCATCATCCCAATAATTCCCAATTTTAGTAAACTTAGGCTTCTCTTCCATGCCAATGTTGGATTCTCGCAGCTTTAGAGGCTTCGTAACATCAAAAATTACCAGTGGGGGTCCAGAAACTGCGCACTCTCCCTCTGACACCGGGATAGAGACATTGCATGGATCTTCATCGCACTCTTATATTGCTATATTGCGACAGTTCACAATATCTCGCATCTGTGTTTCCCATTTTGGTGCCCCATTTTCTGCGCAAGGGTATGATACATCAAATACAAAGGTATCTATATCCTGCAAAGCTTCATCAAGCACCTCTATTCCCCTTGTTAACCCAAATGTCCCTAAAAATTCATCCTTCAATGTTTCCCAGTGGCGGGTGTGCTGATGTAGCTCCACATAGAAGTATCATGCAGTGGGAATTTGTCTCAAGTCATGAATAAATAGGTGAATCCATTCTTATATAGTCCAGTCACACCATTTTTCCATCTAAGTGAACAAATGCTCGCGCGGGTCTCCTGGGCCAAGAAATGTATTTACGCACAAGTGGGCCAGAGGTTCGAATTGCAAGAGCATCATATCCAGACACTCTTCCCAATCTTGGAATGCCCCCTTATGTGTGTCCCACCACCTCATAGGTGTTGTGCGCATGGCTAGATTAAGGGCCCATAGCCTTCACTCTCTTGGAACCTCAACTTCAAATGTTCGCAAAAACTCCTTAATACTACCAGAACCATCAAAGTAGGGAAGTTCTCTTATCTCTAAGGAGATGCATCGGAATTCCTTTGTGATCCTAAGATATCACAACACAGATACATCATGTAACAGGTTCTTTCAGTTTCCTATCTCCCCATCAGAATCAGAGAAAAATTCGTTGTCCTTTTCCTAGCAAAGTACACCATCTGTCGTAGGGTTGATCCAATCTTCATCTCACGTAGTTAACTTATAGATGTGATCCAATAGTGTTACCGATGAAATAGGTAACCACATTGTTACCTACTTTTTTTTGGTAGCATAAAAAGCACCCAATTTTGAAAAGTGGTGATGCAGAATCACCTTTTCTTTTTTTGGAGCACATTTTCGACACTCTAATATTTTTATTTATGAAGTATGAATATTTGTTTTAAAATGTTAGTAATTTTCATGCTAATTTTGAAACGTATTGATGCAGCATCAACTTTTTTTTTTAGAGCGGTGATTTTCATGCTAATTTTGAAACGTATTGATGCAGCATCAACCTTTTCTTTTTAGAGTGGTGATTTTCAGGTTGGTAAGTAAACAAAAAACTTAGATAAAAAAATATATATAAAAACAATTAAAAAAATCAATAAAAATGTAAAAAAAAACAAAATTAACTCGTAAAAAAAATAAATAAATAAATAAATATATATATATATATATATATATATATATATATATATATATATATATATATATATATATATATATATATATATATATATATATATATATTCAAAAATTATATCAAAAGAAATGACAAAATTTGAAAAAAAACACAATTTAAAGAAAAAAACAAAAATTATCCAAAAAAATAAAAAATAAAAAACATTAAAAACTTTTTTTTCTAAGTTATTAAAAAAAACCATATAATTAAAAATAAATAAATAAATAAATAAATAAATTGAAATAGAAAATTTAAAAATAATTTAAATTACAAAATTAAAATTTAGATAAAAAAATAAAATACAAAAAGAAAAAATTAAATTTAAAAATAAAAGTTAAAAAATAAATAAATAAATAAATTGAAAAAGAAAATTAAAATAAAAGAATTAAAAAATAAATAAATTAAAAAAAAAACTATCATTAAAAAACAAAAAAAATGAAAAAAACCACGTGCAAATAATTAAAAAACAGATATCCATAAATTTACTGTTTACTATTTTTTTTAAATGAAACAATTTATAAATTTTAAAAATGAAAAACTAAATAAACTAAAAGATTAAAAAATTAAATTAAATTAAATTAAAATTTAATAAATTTAATAAATAAATTTTAAATTTAAAAAAAATAATTAATCTAAAATATTAAATTTAAAAACAAAATTAAAAGAAAAAACAAAAAACAAAAAAAAATTAAAAAAAAAAACTAAATTTAAAATAAAAAATAATTTTAAATTTTTTTTTGAATTAAAAAAAAAAAAAATCAAATTAAAAAAAATATTAAAAATTAAAAAATAAAAAATAAAAATTTTTTTCATCATGGTGGCGCTGCAAATCGGCCTCCCACCCAAGTGGTCGTTATTCAGCTCCCCAACCGCCCAGGTCAGAAATCGCCCTCCCCGAGAGTCGGTCGGGTATCACCTGTGGTGGCGCAATTGGCGATTCCAGGAATCACCTACTGCGGCGCGAGGAGCCAATTCTAGGAATCGCCCTTAAAATCATCGGGAGAGAGATTCCGAGTCGTTTCCTCTGCATGTAACCTCTTTTAATTTTTTTTTTTTTTATTACTTTTTTAATTACATAAAATTTTTATATTTTTTTTATTTCAATTAAAATTGTGTATTTAAAATTATATATATATATATATTAAATTAAACTTAATATTTTCAAATTAATTTGTTTTTTATTTTATTTTTTATTTAATATATATATTTTTTAATTTATTTTTTTCAATTTTTCAATTTTAATTGATTTTTAAAGTTCTTTAAATTTTTATTTTAACAATGTTTCTTTTTTTCTTTATATTTAAAATTTATTTTTTATTTCAAAATTTATTTGTTTATTCATTTATTTATTAAAATTTAATATTTTTTTTTTTTAATTTAATTTGTTATTTTAATATTAACATTTTTTTTTTAAATTTAATAAAATCTAATATATATATTTTTAATTTAAGTTCATATATATCTTGGATTTAGGACTCCAATTTGGAGATCTGTTTAACCCAATAGAAGGATTCTTTTTCGATTCCCTCTTGGATTTAGGACTTATATTCTCAGATCTAAGGGATCCAAGTGATGGTTTTCATTTTTGTAGAAGCCATTACTGGAAAGTGCATTTTCCAGTCATGGCTTGCTAGCTGTTCCAAATTTGGAATATTACAGTGGTATCGAAGCATAGTCTTGGCTCAACTTGTGAGTCTAAGCCCAAGAGATCATAAAATTGAAGAGGATGGGTTTTATCTCATCATATTTCATATCCATGAATAACCTCCCCAAGGAGGATAAGCAGAAGAAAGATGAAGAACCCTACACTTCGTATTCTCACCGAGAGGGAGACAAAGAAATGAGTAAGAAAAAGACTCCATCTTTTGGAGAAGAAAAAGAAAGAGGGGATAAACTCGCAAAGCTTCTTCCTAAGTCTGTACATAATATTCATGAAGACTTCAAGAATATAAGGAGGGATATGTATGAAGAATCTCCAAAATAGTTTGAATCTAAAGCAAACTCTAGATTGTTACATGAGGAGTGTGGGCAAGCAGCTACACACCCTAACACACAGCACAGTCACATGCCCAAGATTGCCGAAAGAGATATGGAAATACTACAAGAAATTTCCAGGAGGGAAACCCTTAGTGATTTCTTGAAAGAGTATGAGTTTCAAACTCATAAATTCTGATATCATCTCAGTTTTTTACAATTTTCCAAGATGAAGGGGAAGGGAAGAGAGCAGCAGGATAGATTTCTTCTATCTACCTTTGAAGGTTCACCTACATGTTCAACCAAAGTTTGGGTGGAGGATTTAGATACCTTCTTGCAGCAACACCAAATTCTTGAAGATAAAGCCATCAATGTTGCAGCACTGCATTTGAGAGGTAAGGCCTATGCCTGGTGGATCTTTGAATCCTTTTCTTTAAGAAATGTAGATATTACATCTTATGCAAGTTTCACTAAGGTCTTAGTGAAAATATTTGATGAAAGGATTCAATAGACACACATGGTGGATCTAAACAAGGAAACTCAAACAAAACCCTTGCATTAAAATGCAATTCCACTTCAGAAAACCATGGAGGAGGCTAAAAAATTGCACCATACCTTGCCGGAAGAAAGGCTTTCATCCCCCACCTTTGAGCAAGAAAGCATGGAGATCTATTTTTCCAAGAGGGATTCAATCATTGGGAGGTTTCCCATTCATTTTGCAGAGATTGAGGGCAACAATGTTGTCTCATCTAGAGATTATCTAGTGCCTCATGCAAAGGAAGGATGAGCTCTTGCTCCAAGTAGAGGGATTCTTGCATCTTTGCAAGAAAGTCCCCAGGATCACATGTGTGGAGATCAAGGCACAACTCATGTTCTACATGTGTCATTGTTGAGGAGGTGTGGAACCATGGAGACACAAGGAGGAGGTAGGGAGAAGACCCAGCATCATGAGATGAGGAGTACACATCCCTATTCATTTCTGGAGGTTGACGCACCTAAAAAGTAATAGGATATTTCAACACGTAGGAAATAGGCTCCTTTTGTGTCATCTTTGTAAATCCTTCAATCCTATCCCAAGTTGTTCTTAAGGGGGGATTGTAGGATATTCTGACACATAGGAAATAGTAAAGAATAACTTAGTCTAGTATAGAGTTAGGTAAAGTGTCTTTCTTTACCATGTACATTTGTAATTTATAATCCAATGGTCACGATTTGTAGTGATCCGACGATTCTCTCTCACCTCGATATTAACAGCACTTGATCTATGGCTTAACACCTGATTGGTCCATGATCTCTATTTAAAGAGCATGGAGGGTCATTTTTCTAGTAACCATTTATGAGAGAAACATATGTAACTTTTCTTTTTATATTAATAAATTCCCTGAAGTGGTTGTGTTGGCTCAGGGCATCGACTGTTTCCCTCTTCGAGGGCTTTAACCACATGATTATATTGGTGTACTGATTTGTGATCTGTTTGTGAGTGGTGACCTTTGGTTCTTCATCTACGGAACTTACCCTGTAAATTCCTACATGGTATCAGAGCTATTTTGAGGGCCGCGTCCGTTGTTGATCAAAATCTGAAGCTGGTTTGATTGCATGCGAATGCCATTTTGTAGATCTACTATTTCTGAACATTTTTGGGCTTCAAGAACTGCTCGGTTGTGTCTGCAACATCTGTTACTATGAGGAATGCCTTTTGTTTCATGCAAAAAGGTTTCGGGTTGCCCAAGTTATGTCAGTTTAGATCTCGAGGTATAAAACATCTATTTTGCAGTTATATTTGTTAATAGTTCTGCTTATTTCGGTTTTTTTCTATATTAAGGTTTTATTTATTTGTCAGATCTATACCCTCTTCTATGTGTATGCTCTTAGTTGTGCGTTCCGTGCGATCTCGGCTAATTAGGAATAGGAAAAAGGGATTTTTCTTTTGCTATGTATGCTCTTTCCCTGCGTCTTTGTGTGATCTCGGGAAATCAGAAATAGTGGAAAAAGTGATAGTTTCTAGTAAGGCTAACCGAGAATCTAACATTCTACCGTAAGGCTTTGCATTTCGTTTTTTGATCTTTTTTTGTGTTTTTTGTGCAAGAAAAGGCATGCACACCGAAGGCTAATAATAATAATAATAATTCCCCCTTCCTCCTTTCTAAAATAACATAATCCTTTTACTATCTCACTTGGTGAGGGGTTAGTTTATGAGAATAGAGGTCTTGGGTTCAAGTCTCCTTCTTAGGCTTCTTTTAAAAAAAAAAAATTGTTCAAACGGGCAGAATTATTTTTTAAAAAGCCGCACTTCATCCCGTTCCTAGAACTATTCAACATCTACAACTCAGATTTTTCAAAAGGCATAACTTCTTCATCCGGAAGCCGTTTTTCAAGCCATTTTTTTTAAATAGCCTAATTTTTCGAGATCTTTCCATTGGAGTAGTTATTTTCATCTTTTCTCTACTTCATTTAAAAAAAAAAAAAAATGGAAATTTCATGCCCAGTTATTCTTAACGACACTAATTATTTCCAATGGCTACCTCACATGGTAGATATACTTAGAAGTAAAGGGCTTTATAGAATAGCCACCAGTCAAGAAGCTAAACCTTCCGATGATGATAAAATTACTAAATGGGAAAATAAAGAAGATCAAGCACGAGGGTTGATAGGAATGTCCATTTCTCAAGATCTTCGATTTCATATCCTTGACATTGACATCCCTGATGAGGCCCTGGAAAAGCTAAAAACTGTTTTTTGCGTTCAAAATCAAATTCGGACCCACCAGCTTGAAAATAAGTTGCTTACTTTGGACCCCAATAATTTCTCCTCCATTGAAGATTTTTTGTCCAAATTTAAGACCCTCCGAATTGTTTTAGAAGGTTGTAAGATCAAAAAGGACAATGGTAGCCTCATATATTGCATTCTTACCAAGCTTGGTCCTGCATACTTTGTATTTTTTTTCGCCTTCCATTCTGTTAGGTCTCTGTAATAAGCAAGATTGGCAAAAGTCCGATCACAGAGTTAACATTATTTCAACCAACTTTAGGATTCTAGGATCTAGCCCTCCTGAATCCGGAGAGGGATCTCTCCAATATGTACAAAGATGGATTTGTCTTTGAAGTTTAGGGTAATGATATTAGGCTAGTTATGAAGTCCAAGGGTTTGTTTGGTTTTTTGGATGGTTGAACATAGTTGTTGTCTGAGGCTGAAATATCTATATGCAAATAGGTTCAAAAGTGAGAAGTTGCAAGCAAAAAGAGTAAGCTTTAATCAAGAAGAAAGATGATGGCAGGTTTTTAGTCCATTGGGCTATGGAGTCATAATAGGATTTAATTGAAACAATCAGGTCCAAGAGTGGTCTAAGGGGAAAGTCATATATGCCTAACGATCTCTTTAAAGTTTGATTTATGGAATGGAGTGATACAATAAGAAAGGGAAATGACAGATGCAGAACAAAGAGCAGCCCAGGATCTGGTAAGTACTTTGAAACTAGCCAGCCTTTGACCAGGCACTTAAGAAAAACATAGAAGCAAACTAGGATCTGGTAAGTGCTTTGAAACTATCCAGCCTTTGATACACTTCTGATACAAAACATATAAAAACAAAATGGAAACTCAAAGATAACACAGAATGGTCTAAGATCTGATAAGTACTTTGAAACTAGTTAGCTTTTAACACATCTTAAGGGAAACGATCGAATAGATGAGAAAACAAGGAAGGGACTCAGGGCTAACCTTAATTTCCTCAGTTTATCTTCACACAACATATATTGAAAGTAACATTTAAAAATAACATTCAGCTAAGACAAAAAGATGAGGGAACGCCAGCATCTCTGTACTTAAACTGAATTAAATCATTCTCAAATAACACAGTTGAAAGAAAACATTTAAATAAATGTTTCTCAGCCAGAGAAGGTTACTGATATACAGTAGGTCCTAACCCTGTTTAAACTGTTCTTTATAGTGGAAAATGAAACAAATTGAAAACATAAACAAAATACAAGTTACAGTGAGAATAACATCACCATCAACATAGACCAGGATCCCATAAATCAACTTGTATTGATGCTTCAAACCAGTTACAATATTCAAATCCAATGTTTTAATCCATCTCTCTTCATAACCTAACCTATCTGTTACAAGCAGAGCTCCAAGAGCCAGTGAAATCCTATCTACAATCAAGAGTCTTCAGCTCAGTTACAATTACAATGCTTCAGCAAATACATTAACAACCAACCCCTCACTCATCTTCTACTGAAGTATTTATAGAAGGATGAGGAGGTGAGATCTGATGAAAATATCTCAAATACAATTAATGCAGAATTAATGTCTTCTTGGCCTTTGGGGGCTCAAATGAAGAGACTATATAGGTGTTTCACTGCATTAATTGGTTTACACTTGTGAATTAAGCTCGGAGGGAGCTTTTGTTGACCTTTGAGGCTCTGTGTGACGTTAGGGCTACTCTGCAGACTTTATTTCATTAAATTACTGGCAGAAGTAACTCTTCAGCTGCTTTGAGGTAAAATATCCGACTTTGATCAATAAATTCAGTTCTTGATTGAATCCTTTGAGGCACAGGTGGTGCTTTAGTCACTGGGAGGAATCAATTCGCCTCCATCTGTGGTGGTGAAGGGTTTCCTGATGAAACACTTTTAGGTTTTCCTTCAAATTGTCTTTTTAGATTGGGGATTAGGCATTTGATAACTGTCTTAGCCTTAATCCCCACAAATCTGTCCACTAATCTGCTATTCTGGTTCATTCTTGATCTTCAACAACTGATACTCTTTCTCTGCATTGATCTTCATGGTTTTCTTCTTGCGCAGGGCATATAAGGCATCAATGCCTATAAAACATCAATGAAAAGTGATATTAACCCCTGCAGATGATCTGCCTAATGTATTCGAAGGCCGGAGGATCGTCATCCTCAGCCTGCAAAAATTCTTCATTTAAGCGAAAAAACCTTAGAACCTGCAAAATACGAACAAAATGTTATAAAATCCTGCTTTATAGGGAAATCTGCATCAGAGGGTGTGCGGAGGAGCGGGGAAATCTAAGTCGTCGATCGCGCCATGATTGACAGTCGGGAGCGATTGGGAAAGTCAGCTGTGGAGGGAGTTTGACTGGGCAACGGAATCAAGGGACTGAACGTGGGTCGTCGATCTACAGAGATCGACGGCAGAGATTAATTTTCCACAGCGCTGGGGCCTGGCTAATGAGCGGGCGCTTTGGTTAAAGCTCAAGTAGATCGAGGGATTGACGACTGTTGGATGGGAGCGGTTAAATCGGACGGTAGAGGTGAATTCCGCTGGGCAGCCTTCGTCCGACGGATAACGCGCGGGGGACTAACTCTATGCAGCGGTTTTGAAAAATGTACGGGGATGCGTGTCGACCAACGTATGGAATCGCTGGCCGATGGGGAAAAACCACAAACTGGCGGAGGGTGGTGCGGAATGAGATAGACGGTTTTTGGAATCAACGCGGAAAAGGGGGGTCCACCAGGCAAGCTGCATTCTGCTCCATTGATTTGTTTTTTGATCGGACGGCGGGGATGAATTACGGGGGGCCAGGGTGTATGGGCACGAGATTTTGGAGCGACCCCCCGTAGTGATTAACAACCGTTCGATCGGGTTTTCACCCATCCCGAGGAGTCAACTACGGGGGTTCCATGGCTTGACCTTACGGATAGAGTAAAGCCACCGTAGGGGAAATGCTTCGGTCACGGCGTCGGGTCACATGGAGAGAAAAGGAGGTAGGGGCTCAGCCTGAGGGGCTTAAGTCCAGCGCATAGAAAAAGTGTGTTTTCTATGGTTTTTTAATGGTTTTCAAGGAGATAAAGGCTTTCGGCAAGGTCAAAATAGTGGGTTTTAACCTTATAAAAGGGATTTTAATGAAATGGGAAAAGGGAGAGATAAGAAAAAGTGGGGTTTTCATGGGAAATGGAGGATAGAGAATGAGGTTAGTGGTGGAAAGAAAAAGGGAAAAAGGGTTCTTTGTAGAAGTATCCAACTATGGATTTTGTAGGATTTCAGAGGCTTTTGAAGTATAAAACAGTAGTATGGGATATGGGTAGAGGGAAAAGGCTGGGGGCCTTATAGAGACTTCAAGAGCCAACAACTTTTATTGATAAAATTTGTTCCTTGGAGGCTCCCAAAAGTTTCTTAGCCACCTTTTGATATAAAAAAATATTATGGGTGGCTAACACATTCCACCAGAGAAGCCATTATTTATTTAGGAACCACCTACAGGAATCCCTATTTTGATGGCTTTTGTGATTCTTTGATAAGAGAACAAGAAAAAATTTTACACCTTCGTCTTATCATTGCTGGAAACGCTTCTGAGAAAGCCTTAGCAGCCCAACAACAACCATATCAAAATAATCCCAAGAAGAAGTATCCTAAATTATATGGTCCTAAACCAAACAAGGACCCTAAGCAATTTCAACCGCAAACTGAAAAATCAAATCACCAAAATAACAAGGAAAATCAAAACAAAGGGAAGAAGACAGATAGACATTGCAACTTTTGCAATCGGGATGGCTATATAGTGTCCAAACGTTTTAAGAAGATGGAAGCCTTCGAAGTAGAAATTAAGAATCACAACATCAATTTGGAGAACTCTTCACCTTCATCTTCAGGCATGGAATTTTCTGCTTGTGGTTGTCAATCATCAAGATCTGATTATGCATTAAATGTATCTTTTTCTTCTCCTTCTCATGAGTGGCTCATTGATTTTGGAGCTTCTTACCACAGGGCTAAAAATAAATCCATGTTTTCTTCTTTAAATGATTGTAACACCAAACATATTTATGTTGGTGATGATAGATCTCTTAGTGTTGTAGGATCTGGAATGATTCATCTAGATAATGGTTAGTTTAATGATGTACTATGTGTTCCTACCTTGTCATGCAACCTTCTATCTGTTTTTCAGATAACTCATTCAGGTGAAGGGAAAATATTAGAATTCTCACCTCATGATGTTGTAATCAAGGACCTAAAAGATTCTAAACTTATTTTAGCTACTAGCATTGTTGATGAATCCACAAGGTTGTATAAGTTTGACAACTTTGGATCATCATCTCTTCCCTCTGTTTTTGTTGCTCATAATGATGATGTGAGAAAACTTTGGCATGAGCGATTTGGTCACTTAAATATCACTTTATTCAAACTCTATTTAAGGAAAATATGGTGACGGGCCTTCCTATGGTATCTTGCAGAGATGGTGTTTGCTCCAGATGTGTACTCGGAAAACATCATTGTGACAGTTTTCACAAACGTGCCTCTTCGCACGCTTCAGCCCCTTTGCAGCTTGTGCACAATGATTTATGTGGTCCTCTTCCTGTTGTGTCTTTCTCTGGTTGCAAGTAATTCTTAACTTTCATTCATGATTTTTCCAGGTGCACTTGGGTATATTTCTTAAAACTCAAGAGTGAAGTTTTTAACATGTTCTTAGCCTTCAAGGCCTTTGTTGAGAAACAATCTGGACATAAAATTCTTACGTTAAGATCAGACAATGACGTAGAATATGTTAACAAAAAATTTATCAACTTCTGCACTAAGCATGGAATTTAATTGCAACATACTATTCCATATACTCCACAGCAAAATGGTGTTGCTGAAAGGAAGAATCGCACCTTAAAAGAAATGGCTAATTGTATGCTTCAATCTAAAGGACTTGATCTCAATTTTTGGGCAGAAGCCATTAATTGTGAAAATTACATAGTAAATTGCACTCCTACTAAGGTTTTAAAGAATATAACTTTAGAATAAGCTTGGAGCTCAATCAAACCAGATGTAAGTCACTTTCGTGTTTTTAGAAGTGATGCTTGGGCCCATGTTCCAGATGCAAAACATAAAGCCTTAGAACCTAAGAGTGAAAAATGTATTTTTGTTGGATATTATGAAGATGACAAAGGATATAGACTTCTTCAACCAAAATCCAAAAATATTATCATTAGAAGAGATGTAAAATTTCATGAAAATATATCGGTCTGCGAGCCTAGTTTTTTGCAAGTGTGCCACTTTTGGCCTGTGAGCCTGATTCGGCATATGTGCGACATCTCTCTCTCTCTTCTATTTTTAATATAATTCCTTCCAGTTGAGATGATGACAGCGAGGATGAAAATCCTCCTCCAGCTCATGAAATTTTTACTTATACTCCACCGCTTCCAATATGGGTCCGCTCTACTCGGGATGCAGCAGGTTGTAGAGCTGAAAGATTTTCAGGGACTGAATTGGCTCTTATGTGAGGTCTGAAAATAGTTGAGGATTATATCTTAGGAGACTTCCTAAGGATACTTTTTGGGTTATCAACTATCTCAGGTGGATCAGGGTAAGGATGGGCTCTGGTATGAATCTTTCTAGGAGCCACTATGCTATGTTTTTAGACCCGAATAAACAAGAAAAGTTCAACCAGATATGACAATATTTGAGAGGTTAACTAATCTGTTTTCACAATTTTAATCCTACAGCCTTCTAACTGATTTTGAAGGATATTATAATGATGAGGGTTCTTCCCAGTGGAGTCTTAAGGTCTGTTTAGGATTGTGGAGTCGCCAGGTGGAAAGTTTAGAGTGTGTCTAAAGAATTACACTGTCCACCACAGTGCTTGTGAGGCATTTCTTTTCAAGGATATCTCAAAACACAACAAACTCTAATTAGAGATTGAATGGGAGGGCATTCACCAGATATGTCACCTCTAAAAGAGGATGAGATCCGGAGGCTACCTGGCCCTTTCCAGACTCTGTCTAAGAGTATAGGGTAAAACACATCAAAAGGTGTAGGCAGGGTATCAAAAACTAATGTTTTACTACCAATATGAAATTTTTTTTGGCTTTTCTTATTTCTTTTCTATTCGCGTGGTTTCTAAGAATGTTCTAACTTTGTTTCAAAACTTAGATATGGTTATGAGACAAAGACAGTCTACTCTTATGGCTAAGCTAGCTGATTTTTCAAGGTTAGATAAAAACTTAAGAGAATCCTAGAATTAACCTAGTTTGTCACTGATTCAAACAAGTTTCATCATGATTACCATTTCTTGGTAGTGCTTGAAAAGGCTGCCTTTAACTCTCAAAGTTTTCTTGAATAAAAGGTTTTCTGAGGTCTCTAAGGTTTTATACAAACACTCAGTCCCCAGTGGAGTCGCTAGAAATGTCAGGTCTCTGTAATAAGCAATATTGGAAAAAGTCCAATCACAGAGTTAACATCATTTCAACCAACTTTGGGATTCTAGGATCTAGCCCTCCTGAATCCGGAGAGGGATCTCTCCAATATGTACAAAGATGGATTTGTCTTTGAAGTTTAGGGTAATGATATTAGGCTAGTTACGAAGTCCAAGGGTTTGTTTGGTTTTTTGGATGGTTGAACATAGTTGCTATCTGAGGCGGAAAGATATATATGCAAATAGGTTCAAAAGTGAGAAGTTGCAAGAAAAAAGAGTAAGCTTTGATCAAGAAGAAAGATGATGGCAGGTTTTCAGTCTATTGGGCCATGGAGTCATAAGAGGATTTAATTGAAACAATCAGGTCCAAGAGTGGTCTAAGGGGGAAGTCATCTATGCCTAAGGATCTCTTTAAAGTTTGATTTATGGAATGGAGTGATACAATAAGAAAGGGAAATGACAGATGCAGAACAAAGATCAGCCCAGGATCTGGTAAGTACTTTGAAACTAGCCAGCCTTTGACCAGGCACTTAAGAAAAACATAGAAGCAAACTAGGATCTGGTAAGTACTTTGAAACTATCCAGCCTTTGATACACTCTATAGAAATCATATAAAAACGAAAGGAAACTCAAAGATAAGGTAATGGCTCAAGATCCTGATAAGTACTTTGAAACTAGCTACCTTTTAACACAACATCCTAAGGGAAACGATCGAATAGTTGAGAAAACAAGAAAGGGACTCAGGGCTAACCTTAATTTCCTCAGTTCATCTTCACACAACATATATTGAAAGTAACATTTAAAAATAACATTCAGCTAAGACAAAAAGACGAGGGAATGCCAGCATCCCTGTACTTAAACTGAATTAAATCATTCTCAAATAACACAATTGAAAGAAAACATTTAAATAAAGGTTTCTCAGCCGGAGAAGGTTACTGATATATAGTAGGTCCTAACCCTGTTTAAACTATTCTTTATAGTGGAAAATGAAACAAATTGAAAACAAAAACAAAATACAAGTTACAGTGACAATAACATCACCATCAGCATAGACCAAGACCCCATAAATCAAATTGTATTGATGCTTCAAACCAATTAAAATCTTCAAATCCAGTGTTTTAATCCATCTTTGTTCATAACCTAACCCATCTGTTACAAGCAAAGCTCCAAGAGCCAGTGAAATCCTATCTACAATCAAGAGTCTTCAGCTCAGTTACAATTACAATGCTTTAGCAATTACATTAACAACCAACCCCTCACTCATCTTCTACTGAAGTATTTATAGAAGGATGAGGAGGTGAGATCTGATGAAAAGATCTCAAATACAATTAATGCAGAATTGATGTCTTCTTGGCCTTTGGGGGCTCAAATGAAGAGACTATACAGGTGTTTCACTACATTAATTGGTTTACACTTGTGAATTAAGCTCAGAGGGAGCTTTTGTTGACCTTTGAGGCTCTGTGTGACGTTAGGGCTACTCTGTAGAATTTCTTTCATTAAATTACTAGCAGAAGTAACTCTTCGGCTGCTTTAAGGTAAAAT
Source organism: Pinus albicaulis (assembly GCA_034641835.2). Classification (NCBI taxonomy): domain Eukaryota; kingdom Viridiplantae; phylum Streptophyta; class Pinopsida; order Pinales; family Pinaceae; genus Pinus; species Pinus albicaulis. The sequence goes on from CM076573.1 coordinate 117,339,292, forward strand.
ATCCGACTTTGATCAATAAATTTAGTTCTTGATTGCATCCTTTGAGGCACAGGTGGCGCTTTAGTCACTGGGAGGAATCAATTCGCCTCCATTTGTGGCGGTGAAGGGTTTCCTGATGAAACACATTTAGGTTTTCCTTCAAATTGTGTTTTTAGATCGGGGTTAGGCATTTGATAACTGTCTTAGCCTTAATCCCCACAAATCTGTCCATTAATGTGCTGTTCTGGTTCATTCTTGATCTTCAACATTTGATACTCTTTCTCTGCATTGATCTTCATGGTTTTCTTCTTGCACAGGGCATATAAGGGATCAATGCCTATAAAACATCAATGAAAAGTGATATTAACCCCTGCAGATGATCTTCCTAATGTATTCGAAGGCCGGAGGATCGTCATCCTCGACCTGCAAAAATTCTTCCTTTAAGAGAAAAAACCTTAGAACCTGCTAAATAAGAACAAAATGTTATAAAATCCTGCTTTATATGGAAATCTGCATCGGAGGGTGTGCGGAGGAGTGGGGCGATCTGAGCCGTTGATCGCGGCATGATCGACAGTCGGGAGTGATCGGGATAGTCAGCGATGGAGGGAGTTTGACTCGGCAACATAATCGAGGGACTGAACGTGGGCCGTCGATCTGCAGAGATCGACGGTGGAGATTAATTTTCCGCAGCGCCGAGGCCTGGATAACGAGCGGGCGCTTTGGTTAAAGGTCGAGTAGATCGGGGGATTGACGACCGTCAGATGGGAGGGGTTAAATCAGACGGCAGAGGTGAATTCCGCTAGGTAGCCTTCGTCCGACGGATAATGCACGGGGGAATAACTCTATGCAGCGGTTTTGAAAAATGTACAGGGACACGTGTCGACCAGTGTATGGAATCGCTGGCCGACGGGAAAAAACCACCAATTGGCGGACGGTGGTGTGGAATGAGACCGACGGTTTTTGGAATCAGCGTAGAAAAGGGAGGTCCACCATGCAAGCTGCGTTCCGCTCCGTTGATTTGTTTTTTGATCGGACGACGAGGATGAATTACGGGGGGCCAGGGTGTACGGGCACGGGATTTTGGAGCGACCCCCCGTAGTGATTAACAACCGTTCGATCAGGTTTTCACCCATTCCGAGGAGTCAACTACGGGGGTTCCATGGCTTGACCTTACGAATAGAGTAAAGCCCCCGCAGGGGAAATGCTTCGGTCACGGCATCGGGTCACATGGAGAGAAAAGTCGGTAGGGGCTTAGCCTGAGGGGCTTAAGTCCAGCGCATAGAAAAAGTGTGTTTTCTATGGTTTTTTAATGGTTTTCAAGGAGATAAAGGCTTTCTGCAAGGTCAAAATAGTGGGTTTTAACCTTATAAAAGGGATTTTAATGAAATGGGAAAAGGGAGAGACATGAAAAAATGGGGTTTTCATGGGAAATGGAGGATAGAAAATGAGGTTAGTGGTGGAAATAAAAAGGGAAAAAGGGTCCTTTGCAGAAGTATCCAACTGTGGATTTTATAGGATTTCAGAGGCTTTTGAAGTATAAAACAGTAGTATTGGATATGGGCAGAATGAAAAGGCTGGGGGCCTTATAGAGACTTCAAGAGCCAACAACTTTTATTGATAAAATTTGTTCCTTGGAGGCTCCCAAAAGTTTCTTAGCCACCTTTTGATATAACAAAATATTATGGGTGGCTAACATTGGATCCACATGCGGATGGTGCCTTTTTGAAGGCATCAAGAATTCAGGCTTGATTTCTCTGGGATGCTGATTGGTGCCTGATCCATTATTTTCTCTGCTCTGCTTCTGAAAAATAACATCAGTCGTGAAAGATAAATGGACCTCATCAATACAACTTTCTACCTACCCAATCCTACTGATCTAACAAATTTTCTTCATCAGAGTGCACTTGGATTGGCAAACTCTTTCACAACATTTTATTCTTTTGAAAGCATAAAAACTAATCTAATTCTACTTCTTATTTCTCCCTGAACTTAGATTAATCAGTAGAGCTCAGATTCTTCTCTACCTAATCTACTGTCTGTTGGGATTAAACTGTCCAACAGACTTTCATTCTCTAAATTCTAAGACAGAAATTTAAAAACAGTCAAGTCAAGATTAAGCTGTTTGACTTGCTGTGATCTATGGCATAAAAACAAGCTGCACATAGATTATTATTTGCAGAAAATTAGAAATAAAAAATGGAAAGCTTAAGATCAGAAAGTTTCTCATGATGGCCTTCTCTTTTCTTCACAACTTTGTTTTTGCTTTTGTTTGAGTTGTCTCTTCCTTGATATCTGATTCAGATTTTGGGCAAATTAGAACCAGTTTTTCTCTTTTATGACTCAGAAAATAAAACAGTTTTTAGTCATCTCTCTTTGGAAACTTTGGTTCAGATTTTGAGTTTGTTTGAACCTTCATTTCTATCCTAAACTATCTACTGATAAGCCAAGATTGAATAGTTTGGCAAATCGAATTCACTATCCTATCAGTAGAAAATTTAAAGCTAATTAGTCAAGATTAGGCAGTTTGACTAACTAGAAGTGTGTTTTGAGGAGTGGCATTTGAGCTTGCACACTTTCAGATTTATTTCTCTTTTTGGCATGGGGTTGTGCCTTTCTTGTTTTCCTTCTTCCCTCTTTTCATTTTTTCTTTGTTTTTGTATTTTTGTATTTTTAATAACTTTGAATGCAATGGTGGATGGACTATTTATAATGGAAAAATATAAAAAGGCTTCAAAACATAAAATGGATCAAGAGAAGTAATGCTTAAGCATCCTGCCATTGACAGGACCCCCAAACAATTCTATTCCATCCAGTTCCTGCAAGAAAAATGCATTATTACCAGCAATTGAATGAATAGGGTAATGGCCAAGCCATAGGTTGTCAAATTTTCCATGCTTGCCCTTTTCTTTCCTTCTTGAGTCCCACTTCAAAACTTTATCCCCAATCTTGAAATTGCTAGCCTTTTTTCTTCTATCAAATATCTTCTTGATACTGTCTTGCTTCTACAATGCTTTGCTATAGACCTCCTCCCTAGTTTGCTGAAGATCAATTGTCTGATTTATTCTTCTGTTCTGTAGGGATTCTAGACACCACATATCTCCACAATGGTATGATATTGTCCACTTTGGGCCTAAGCCCTCATGGCTTTGCTTATGGGCTTTACCCCAAAAGGCCTCATACCAATGGAGATATTTGTCCATCCTTATATACCCATGATCCTCCCCACTTCTAGTCAATGTGGGACTTTGGTCGTATACCCAACAATCTTCCCCTCGAACAAAGGACCATCGAGCCTCCCCTCAAACGATTATCCATCCATCCACTCTCTACCAACCAGGATTCTTCGCTCCAATGCGTTGGAAGCACATGCCTTACATGGAGCACCACCTGCCTCGAGAGCTTGCTCTATCCCAGGTCAACTCCTCTTCACCGTGCTGGGACCAAGACACGTCCATGAAGAATCCAGAGCATACCGCCTGTCTAACCGAGCTCATCCACGGATCCCATCGTGATATTACCGGGGCCCACCACCTTCGTTCGGCATTCGAGGATTCATCCACTTCGCTAACTTCGGGGCATGGCTCCGATACCACTTGTAAGGATTCTGGACACCACATATCTCCACAATGGTATGATATTGTCCACTTTGGGCCTAAGCCCTCATGGCTTTGCTTATGGGCTTTACCCCAAAAGGCCTCATACCAATGGAGATATTTTTCCATCCTTATATACCCATGATCCTCCCCACTTCTAGTCAATGTGGGACTTTGGTCGTATACCCAACATGGTCATGTCATTTTCTTCAGTCTGCAACTCTTGAATTAACTTCATAACTGGTACACCAAGGCTATTAGGAAAAATTTCATTTGTACCATACACAAGCTGGAAGCGTGACATACCAATAGATTTCTTCAAAGCTAATCTGTCAGCCTAAAGTGCATGGATCAGCTTCGTGTGCCAAGACTTCTTATTGTCCTCCAACAATTTCTTGATTATGTTCACTAAGATTTTGTTGGAATATTCTGAAAGTCCATTACCTTGAGGGTAATAGGCTGTGGAGTGTCCTAATGCTATCTGATACTTGTGACAGAATTCAACCATTTTCTTTGATCCAAATGCTGCTGCATTATCTGTGATGATCCTGGTAGGACAGCGAAATCTCGAGAGGATGTTAGTCTCCATAAATTTTATGATAACTGAATCATTGGCCTGCCTACAAGGAATGGCTTCTATCCACTTAGTGAAGTAGTCTGTGGCCGTAAGAATCCACCTATGCTGAGCAAAAGATGGTGGATGGATTTCTCCTATGAAGTCAAGTCCCCACTATTGAAAAGGAGCTTCAACAGTGATTGGATGTAGAGGAAGGGGTAGCAGTTTTCTTTTGCCTTCGAATAGTTGGCATTTATGGCAAGTAGTGGTCATCTTGTGTACATCAGGAAAAAGAGTAGGCCAATAGAAATCGGCCCTCAGAATTTTGTTGGCTGTTGCCTTCCAGTACAAATGACTTCCACACTCTCCTTCATGGAATTCCTGCTTAATCTTCTCTGCATCAAACTCAGGCAAACATTTAAGCAATATACCACTTGCATTTTTCCAATAAAGACATTTATCAATAATGCAATAGTTTACAGCCTTTAACTTTAGGAATCTTGCCTTTGTTTTTGATAAACCAGGAGGTGTATTCAGATTAAGCAAAACACAAACAATATCAGTATACCAAGGAGAATTCACAAAATGGTTTTCAATAATGGGAGCTGAAAATTCTTCTTGGTTATCCAAAGCATTAATCATATTAATATCAAGAACTTCACAATTAGATTCAGCCATTAATTTAGCTAGACCCTGGCCTTTGATGAGCTTAGTGGGTTTTATCTCCAAATCATACTCAAGAATAATAGCAATCCACTTACCTCTCTTACCATCTGGGTCCTGTGTTAGGATGTCTTTAACCACTGAATTTGGGACAAAGGCAATGATGTGTGAATGAAGGATGTATACTCTAAAGTCTTTCAAAGCCTTTACCAAAGCAAAAGCTTGTTTTTCTATAATGTTATACTTCAAAGGGGCATCCCTTAATGCCTTACTAAAGAATGCAATAGGCTGCTCTTGTCCTTGTGGATTTTTCTGTAAAAGGACAACAGCTATGGTATGTTCTGATGCAAATGAGAAGATATAAAAATCCTTTGAAAAATCAGGACTTATCAGAACCGGTGTTTTGGTTAATGCTTGTTTCACCAGCTCAAAGGATGTCTTTGCTTCCAAGGTCCATTTTACCCCTTGCTCCTTCTTCAACATGTTTGTGATATTCCTAAGGAGCTCAGCCAAGTTGGGGATGAACCTTCTCAAAAAGTTAATCTTTCCAATGAAAGACTACAACTCTTTGATGTTTCGAGGATGAGAGATTTGCAATATGGCCTCAATCCTCTTTGGATCTATCTTTATACCCTCTTCTGAAATGATGTGCCCAAGAATTTTACCTTCTTGGAGACCAAATAAAGTCTTCTTAGGGTTTAAAGATATCCCAAACTTTCTGCACTTCTCGAAAACTTTCCTCAAATGTTCTAAGTGTTCTTCATCTGTTTTTGAAAACACAGTGACATCATCAAGATAGATAATGATGAAGAAACCCAATTCTTCCGAGAATGCTATGTCCATGGCTCTCTGAAAGGTTGCTCCAGCATTCATTAGACCGAAAGGCATTTTCACATACATGAAAGTGCCCCATGGTGTAGTAAAAGTTGTCTTTAATTGATCATCAGGGTGGACTAAAACTTGATTATACCCTGAATAGCCATCTAGCAAAGAAATTCTTTTAGACCCCACCACCCTTTGTAAAATATGATCCATCTTGGGCAAAGGGTAGTTGTCTTTTAATGAGGCTTTGTTTAAATTTCTAAAGTCTATACAAAGCCTGATTTCTCCAGTCTTTTTCCTAACAGACACTAGATTAGATACCCATTCATAATATCTAATAGGGACAATAATGCCAGCATCGTGCATCTTCATGATTTCCTTCTTAACCAATGGCAACTGGACAGGGTTTATTCTGCGCAGTTTCTGTTTGAATGGTTTTTGGTTTTCTTTAAGAGGGATTTTGTGCTGTATTATTTCAGTGTCATAGGATTTAAGATCTTTGTAACTCCATGCAAAAACATCAGAAAATTCTTTGAACAACTCTATGTATTTGAGTTTAATGTGAGCTGGCAAAGTTTTGGACAGTTTGATCATTTTCGGTTTTTCCTCACTGCCTATATTGCATTCCTCCACTTCAGTTTCTACAGGTTCCAGTTTAGGTTTATTGGCCACATCATTAAAATCAAACAATTCTTCTAGAGGGGCCAAACCCTTGGGCAAACTTTTATCTTTAGAATGCAGAGTTTCCAACTCCTCTGTTTCAGATTCTACACTCAATTCTGTTTGGTTTCTAAGTTTTCTAGTCTGAAGGTTAATATCTACAAGCTCAGGAGAAGGTTCTTCTTCACCAAGAAAATTTTCTTCACTGCAGTCTGTATCATAGTCTGAATCTGAGCTGTGGAGTTCAAACTCATTTCTGAATTGTATGAAGTCTTCTATTTGTTTATCTCCATCAAACACCTGCCAATATTTCTTGTTATCCGGGACAGATGGTCTGAATTTTATCTGAGATGTGTCATCATATAGTATTGGGCAAGTTCTAGCAGCATAGGCCAAATTGTGGGCCATAAGATTTCTTTTCCTTAGGACAAAACTTAGGTTGGATTCCTCAAATGTTTTTAAAAGATCCATGAAATCATTCCTATAGGCCCTAAGTCTAGGATGATTTGCATTATACTCCCCATTGACTTGCCTAATTATTAACTCAGAATCCCCATACACCTTTATTCTCTTGGCTCCTAATTTCTTCAAGAGATGCAAGCCTAAGAGAAGGGATTCATATTCTGCTATGTTGTTGGAACACTGAAAGTTTAGTTTACATGAAATACATTCTGTATGATTTTTTTCAGTGTTATTAATCCAGACACCTACACCAGCATTTGTTCTAGTGCATGACCCATCAAAATACATAGTCCAGAGAGGATCATTTTTAGTTTTATCAGTTTGGTGCATGTCCTTTGTATGATTTGACTCCTCAAGTTTTTCATCGGGTTGAGGATTGCTCTATTGACTGTCAAGATTTAATTTTATTGGATTGATGATTTGTAGTTCAAGACCTTTGTTCAGTTTGCTAGGATTTTCAGATACAGTAAACTGTTTTGACAGTTTAGCGTTATATTCCTATTCCTCCATTTCAGCCATTAATTCTGTTGAAATGATTTGTTCTGTAAGTGTTTCGTCATTAAACATGATAAAAGAATAAAGGCTCATACTTACAGCATATAGAGGAGAGTTTTGAGGCCGGTCTTGACTTGTCACTATGTATTGCATGTGGGAATCCCTGTAAAGTCTTCTAGTTTGATTGAAAACAGGGATAGTCGCATAGGTCATGTCCATTTTCATGGTCCCCTGTAACTTAGCCCCCCAAGATCTCGATAAAAGCATTCCGTACTTTGGGGGCACATCAGCCACAACAATATCCATAACTAAGCATTTGGTTGGAATCTGGGCTAAATTAACACAGAGGTCTTTGATCAATCCTAAACACTTGACTCTGCTTGAGTCAAAGGAGTATAGGTCTTTGTAAGGTTTGGTAATTTCAAGACCCAGGCTTTCCATTATAGCCTTTGGCATTAAATTATGGGAACCACCTGAGTCATGCATAGCGTTGTGTAGAATTTTGTTATGAATATTTAAACTTACATAGAAGGGAGGGACAGGTCCCTCTTGAAACTTACCTTCAATCTTTGGACCAAAAATAAGCTCTGGTTGGTCATCATTAAGATTGAGTGTATCCTCATTTTCTTCTATGTTCAAAGCCTTCAAAATTTTGGACCTATATACATGTTGGGCAACTAACTCAGTCAAAGGAACAAAAATATTGATCTTTAAGATTTCCTGTTCCAAACTGAAAGGAATTTGATTCTTTAAGGCGCTGGTTTCAACCTTGTTTAATGCCACTTTATCAACAACAACAACTTGCTGATTTTTTTTATCTACAGTTGACACATCAGTTAAAATAGGAGTACTAGCTGAGGTGTTAGTACTGCTAATGTCTGCACTTTGTTTTTCAATATTTTGAGTGTTTTTCTCTTTACCTTTGCGAGAATTATCAGCCACTATTTTATCCTTTTGTTTGACTATTTTAGGCTTGGTTGCAGTGCTATTTTGAGAAGGTTTGTTAGAGGTTTTGGTGTTGGGGGTTTGTTGATTAGATTGACTTCTGAGTTCATATTCCTTTGAAGGCTTTATGATAGCATTTTCCATGTTTTGATAATAATTTTCATTATCATCTCTTTTGTTGTCGTAAGGTGTATAAAGACCTTGTTTCCTATCATAATGAACCTCGAAGTCATCATCATCTACCCCAAATAGGTTCATATCATTACCCTTTGTTATTTCATCGATTTCCTCAACCTCACTTAAATAGTTTTGATGAAAGGGAGGAGTGATCTGTGGATCATCTTCCCTTGGTCTGTTTGGAGGCTGATTCCTTCTAACATTATGATTATGGTTTTGGTTCCTATTTTGAGGAGCAGTTTTATTTTGACTCGCTTGTGCTCACTTAATTATGCTCATCTCTTTCATCATTTCCTCCATCATTCTCTCCATTTTTGAATTGGATGTAGAAGGTGTAGATTCTTCTCTAAAGGAAACTCTCTTTTCAGCTTTCATCCTTGCTCTTTTCTCCATCAGATTCACTTCCACAGAAAGAGCACCTCTTTGCATATCTTCAAGGGTTGAAAAATCTCTTTCTCTGAGTGAATAGGTCATGTCAGCATCAAACCCTTCAGGAAACTTGTTCAAAGCTGAACCTTGTGGAAGTTTTAATTCTGGGGAAAGTGCATTATACACACTGTTAAATCTGGTACAATAAGCTTGTACACTTTCCCCTGGGTTCCTATGGAGATTGTTAAAGTCAGCAAGGACCTGGAGAAGATTCTTCCTCACTTCCCATTTGTTTAAGAATGTTTGATGGAAGCCTTGGAGATCATTAATACTATGGGGGGCTAAACCTTTGAACCATTTTCTTGCTTCTCCCCCCAGAATTTGAGCAAATAGTCTAAGCTTGACAGAATCATCATCAATTTCATTTATGTCAAAGTAGTCATTCATCTTGTCCACATGTTGTGATGTTGTTGTAGTATTGCTAACATCATTCAATGGGATTTTGGACTGATAGTCCTGTGGAAGATTGACTAATGGTACATGAAGGACTAAGGGAGCATACCATGCTGCCATGATAGGCAGTGGGGGCGGATTGACAAGAGGTGGGGTGGGCTGAAATGAAGTGGTTTGAACAGTGGATGAAGGATGAACAGAAGTGGATGGGACAACAGTAGATTGCTGAGCTGATATTGGATGAGAGACACCTAAGTTAAGAAGAAAATGTAAATCAGGGGGCGTTGATTCTCTACTCCCAAGGTGTTCAATTTTTTCCGGAGATGAATGTGAAGACTCAGAATCTAGCTGATCTAAATCACCAAATGACCTATTCCTAAATGGGTTGACTAAATCAGCTTGTGATTGTTGTAGAGCTGAAAGATTTTCAGGGACTGAATTGGCTCTTATGTGAGGTCTGAAAATAGTTGAGGATTCTATCTTAGGAGACTTCCTAAGGATACTTTCTGGGTTATCAACTATCTCAGGTGGATCAAGGTCAGGATGGGCTTAGGTATGAATATTTATAGGAGCCACTATGCTATGTTTTTAGACCCGAATAAACAAGAAAATTTCAACCAGATATGACAATCTTTGAGAGGTTAACTAATATGTTTTCACAATTTTAATCCTACAGCCTTCTAACTGAGTTTGAAGGATATTATAATGATGAGGGTTCTTCCCAGTGGAGTCTTAAGGTCTGTTTAGGATTGTGGAGTCGCAGGTGGAAAGTTTAGAGTGTGTCTAAAGAAGTACACTGTCCACCACAGTGCTTGTGAGGCATTTCTTTTCAAGGATATGTCAAAACACAACAAACTCTAATTCGAGATTGACTGGGAGGGCGTTCACCAGATATGTCACCTCTAAAAGAGGATTAGATCCGAAGGCTACCTGGCCCTTTCCGGACTCTGTCTAAGAGTATAGGGTAAAACACATCAAAAGGTGTAGGCAGGGTATCAAAAACTAGTGTTTTACTACCAATCTAAATTTTTTTTGGCTTTTCTTTCAATTCGTGTGGTTTCTAAGAATGTCCTAACTTTGTTTCAAAACTTAGCTATGGTTATGAGACAAAGACAGTCTACTCTTATGGCTAAGCTAGCTTATTTTCCAAGGTTAGATAAAAACTTAAGAGAATCCTAGAATTAACCTAGTTTGTCACTGATTCAAACAAGTTTCATCGTGATTACCATTTCTTGGTAGTGCTTGAAAAGGCTGATTTTAACTCTCAAATTTTTCTTGAATAAAAGGTTTTCTGAGGTCTTTAAGGTTTTATACAAACACTCAGTCCCTAATGGAGTCGCCAGAAATGTTAGGTCTCTGTAATAAGCAAGATTGGAAAAAGTCCGATCACAGTGTTAACATCATTTCAACCAACTTTGGGATTCTAGGATCTAGCCCTCCTGAATCCAGAGAGGGATATGTCCAATATGTACAAAGATGGATTTGTCTCTGAAGTTTAGGGTAATGATATTAGGCTAGTTATGAAGTCCAAGGGTTTGTTTGGTTTTTTGGATGGTTGAACATAGTTGCTGTCTGAGGCGGAAAGATCTATATGCAAATAGGTTCAAAAGTGAGAACTTGCAACCAAAAAGAGTAAGCTTTGATCAAGAAGAAAGATGATGGCAGGTTTTCAATCCATTGGGCTATGGAGTCATAAGAGGATTTAATTGAAACAATTAGGTCCAAGAGTGGTCTAAGGCGCAAGTCATCTATGCCTAAGGATCTCTTTAAAGTTTGATTTATGGAATGGAGTGACATAATAAGAAAAGGAAATGACAGATGCAGAACAAAGAGCAGCCTAGGATCTAGTAAGTACTTTGAAACTAGCCAGCCTTTGACCAGGCACTTAAGAAAAACATAGAAGAAAACTAGGATCTGGTAAGTACTTTGAAACTATCCAGCCTTTGATACACTTCTGATAGAAAACATATAAAAACAAAAGGGAAACTCAAAGATAACACAAAATGGTCTAAGATCTGATAAGTGCTTTGAAACTAGTCAGATTTTAACACATCCTAAGGGAAACGATCGAATAGTTGAGAAAACAAGAAAGGGACTCAGGGCTAACCTTAATTTCCTCAGTTCATCTTCACACAACATATATTGAAAGTAACATTTAAAAATAACATTCAGCTAAGACAAAAAGACGAGGGAACGCCAGCATCCCTGTATTTAAACTGAATTAAATCATTATCAAATAACACAGTTGAAAGAAAACATTTAAATAAAGGTTTCTCAGCCAGATAAGGTTACTGATATACAGTAGGTCCTAACCCTGTTTAAACTGTTCTTTATAGTGGAAAATGAAACAAATTGAAAACAAAAACAAAATACAAGTTACAGTGAGAATACCATCACCATCAGCATAGACCAGGATCCCATAAATCAGCTCGTATTGATGCTTCAAACCAGTTACAATATTCAAATCCACTGTTTTAATCCATATCTCTTCATAACCTAACCTATCTGTTACAAGAAGAGCTCCAAGAGCCAGTGAAATCCTATCTACAATCAAGAGTCTTCAGCTCAGTTACAATTAAAATGCTTCAGCAATTACATTAAAAACCAACCCTTCACTCATCTTCTACTGAAGTATTTATAGAAGGATGAGGAGGTGAGATCTGATGAAAAGATCTCAAATACAATTAATGCAGAATTAATGTCTTCTTGGCCTTTGGGGGCTCAAATGAAGAGACTATACAGGTGTTTCACAGCATTAATTAGTTTACACTTGTGAATTAAGCTCGGAAGGAGCTTTTGTTGACCTTTGAGGCTCTGTGTGACGTTATGGCTACTCTGCAGACTTTATTTCATTAAATTACTGGCAGAAGTAACTCTTCGGCTGCTTTGAGGTAAAATATCCGACTTTGATCAATAAATTCAGTTCTTGATTGAATCCTTTCAGGCACAGGTGGCGCTTTAGTCGCTGGGAGGAATCAATTCACCTCCATCTGTGGCAGTGAAGGGTTTCCTGATGAAACACTTTTAGGTTTTCCTTGAAATTGTGTTTTTAGATCAGGGATTAGGCGTTTGATAACTGTCTTAGCCTTAATCCCCACAAATCTGTCCACTAATCTGCTGTTCTGGTTCATTCTTGATCTTCAACATCTGATACTCTTTTTCTGCATTGATCTTCATGGTTTTCTTCTTGTGCAGGGGATATAAGGCATCAATGCCTATAAAACATCAATGAAAAGTGATATTAACCCCTGCAGATGATCTGCCTGATGTATTCGAAGGCCGGAGGATCATCATCCTCGGCCTGCAAAATTTCTTCATTTAAGCGAAAAAACCTTAGAACCTGTGAAATACAAACAAAATATTATAAAATCCTGCTTTATAAGGCAATCTGCATCGGAGGGTGTGCGGAGGAGCGGGGAAATCTGAGCTATCGATCGCGCCATGATCGGCAGTCGGGAGCGATCGGGAAAGTCAGCGGTGGAGGGAGTTTGAATGGGCAACAGAATGAAGGGACTGACCGTGGGCCGTCGATCTGCATATATCGACGACGAAGATTAATTTTCCACAGCGCCAGGGCCTGGCTAACGAGCATGCGCTTTGGTTAAAGGTCGAGCAGATCAGGGGATTGACGACCGTCGGATGGGAGGGGTTAAATCGAACGACGGAGGTGATTTCCGCTGGGTGGCCTTCGTCCGACGGATAACGCACAGGGGACTAACTCTATGCGGCGATTTTGAAAAATGTATGGGGACGCGTGTTGACTAGCGTATGGAATCGCTAGCCGACGTGAAAAAACCACCAACCGGCGGAGGGTGGTGCGGAATAAGACCGACGGTTTTTGGAATCAGCGCGGAAAAGGGGGCTCCACTAGGCAAGCTGCATTTCGCTTCGTTGATTTGTTTTTTGATCGGACGACGAGGATGAATTACAGGGGGCCAGGGTGTACGGGCACGGGATTTTGGAGCGACCCCCCGTAGTGATTAACAACTATTCGATTGGGTTTTCACCCATCCCGAGGAGTCAACTACGAGGGTTCCATGGCTTGACCTTACGTATAGAGTAAAACCCCCGCAGGGGAAATGGTTCGGTCATGGCGTCGGGTCACATGGAGAGAAAAGGCGGTAGGGGCTTAGCCTGAGGGGCTTAAGTCCAGCGCATAGAAAAAGTGTGTTTTCTATGGTTTTTTAATGGTTTTTAAGGAGATAAAGGCTTTCGGCAAGGTCAAAATAGTGGGTTTTAACCTTATAAAAGGGATTTTAATGAAATGGGAAAAGGGAGAGACATGAAAAAGTGGGGTTTTCATGGGAAATGGAGGATAGAAAATGAGGTTAGTGGTGGAAAGAAAAAGGGAAAAAGGGTCCTTTGCAGAAGTATCCAACTGTGGATTTTGTAGGATTTCAAAGGCTTTTGAAGTATAAAACAGCAGTATGGGATATGGGCAGAGGGAAAAGGTTGGGGGCCTTATAGAGACATCAAGAGCCAACAATTTTTATTGATAAAATTTGTTCCTTGGAGGCTCCCAAAAGTTTCTTAGCCACCTTTTGATATAACAAAATATTATGTGTGGCTAACACATTCCACCAGAGAAGCCATTATTTATTTAGGAACCACCTACAGGTATCCCTATTTTGATCCCTTTTGTGATTCTTTGATAAGAGAACAAGAAAAAATTTTACACCTTCATCTTATCATTGCTGGAAACGCTTCTAAGAAAGCCTTAGCAGCCCAACAACAACCATATCAAAATAATCCCAAGAAAAAGTATCCTAAATTATATGGTCCTAAACCAAACAAGGGCCCTAAGCAATTTCAACCGCAAACTGAAAAATCAAATCACCAAAATAACAAGGCAAATCAAAAAAAAGGGAAGAAAACAGATAGACATTGCAACTTTTGCAATCGGGATGGCTATATAGAGTCCAAATGTTTTAAGAAGATGGAAGCCTTAGAAGAAGAAATTAAGAAGCACAACATCAATTTGGAGAACTCTTCACCTTCATCTTCAGGCATGGCATTTTCTGCTTGTGGTTGTCAATCATAAAGATCTGATTATGCATTAAATGTATCTTTTTCTTCTCCTTCTCATGAGTGGCTCATTGATTTTGGAGATTCTTACCACATGGCTAAAAATAAATCCATGTTTTCTTCTTTAAATGATTGTAACACCAAACATATTTATGTTGGTGATGATAGATCTCTTAGTGTTGTAGGATCTGGAATGATTCATCTAGATAATGGTTAGATAAATGATGTACTATGTGTTCCTACCTTGTCATGCAACCTTCTATCTATTTTTCAGATAACTCATTCAGGTGAAGGGAAAATAGTAGAATTCTCACCTCATGATGTTGTAATCAAGGACCTAAAAGATCCTAAACTTATTTTAGCTACTGGCATTGTTGATGAATCCACAAGGTTGTATAAGTTTGACAACTTTGGGTCATCATCTCTTCCCTCTGTTTTTGTTGCTCATAATGATGATGTGAGAAAACTTTGGCATGAGCAATTTGGTCACTTAAATATCGCTCTATTCAAACTCTATTTAAGGAAAATATGGTGACGGGCCTTCCTATGGTATCTTGCCGAGATGGTGTTTGCTCCAGATGTGTACTCGGAAAACATCATTGGGACAGTTTTCACAAATGTGCCTCTTGGCATGCTTCAGCCCCTTTGCAGCTTGTGCATAGTGATTTATGTGGTCCTCTTCCTGTTGTGTCTTTCTCTGGTTGCAAGTACTTCTTAACTTTCATTGATGATTTTTCCAGGTGCACTTGGGTATATTTCTTAAAACTCGAGAGTGAAGTTTTTAACATGTTCTTAGCCTTCAAGGCCTTTGTTGAGAAACAATATGGACATAAAATTCTTACGTTAAGATCAGACAATGACGTATAATATGTTAACAAAAAATTTATCAACTTCTGCACTAAGCATGGAATTTAATTGCAACATACTGTTCCATATACTCCACAGCAAA
Organism: Pinus albicaulis; assembly: GCA_034641835.2. Taxonomy (NCBI): domain Eukaryota; kingdom Viridiplantae; phylum Streptophyta; class Pinopsida; order Pinales; family Pinaceae; genus Pinus; species Pinus albicaulis. The sequence continues at coordinate 117,354,440 of CM076573.1, forward strand.
ATTGTGTTGCTGAAAGGAAGATGCTTCAATCTAAAGGACTTGATCTCAATTTTTGGGCAGAAGCCATTAATTGTGCAAATTACATAGTAAATTGCACTCCTACTAAGGTTTTAAAGAATATTAGTCTAGAATAAGCTTGGAGCTCAATCAAACCAGATGTAAGTCACTTTCGTGTTTTTGGAAGTGATGCTTGGGCTCATATTCCAGATGCAAAACATAAAGCCTTAGAACCTAAGAGTGAAAAATGTATTTTTGTTGGATATTATGAAGATTTCAAAGGATATAGACTTCTTCAACCAAAATCCAAAAATATTATCATTAGAAGAGATGTAAAATTTTATGAAAATATATCATTCTGCGAGCCTAGTTTTGCAAGTGTGCCACTTTTGGCCTGTGAGCCTGATTCGGCATATGTGCAACCTCTCTCTCTCTCTCTTCTATTTTTAATATAATTCCTTCCAGTTGAGATGATGACAGCGAGGATGAAAATCCTCCTCCAGCTCATGAAATTGTTACTTATACTCCACCGCTTCCAATATTGGTCCGCTCTACTCGGGATGCAGCAGGTTCTCTTGTAGGTGACCCTGTCGATCGACGACATACACGTTCTCAGTTCGAAAGAGCTTATTCCTTATTGGCTCAAGTTCCAAAAAAACTTAATCCAAAAACCATTGAAGAAGCCTCCGGTCATCCAGATTGGGATGAAGCTATGAATGAAAATTATCGTTCCTTATTGGAAAACAATACTTGGGATCTTGTTCCTCTTCCAAAAGGAAGAAAACTTGTCAGATGCAGATGGGTTTACAAAATAAAGTTTGGACCAGATGAAAAAGCGGATAGACATAAAGCTCGTCTTGTCGCTAAAGGTTTTTCACAAGTTGAAGGCATTGACTATACTGAAACCTTCTCCCCTGTTGCCAAAATGAATTCTATCTTCCTTGTTCTTTCCCTTGCTACCTCCTTTAAATGGGAAGTCCATCATATGGATGCTAAACTTGCCTTCTTACATGGATATTTGCATGAATAAATATACATGGAACAACCCCCTGGCTTTATCCAAAAAAAATCCAACCTTTTTTGTCACCTTAGGAAGTCTCTCTATGGTCTCAAACAAGCTCCTCGGGCTTGGTATGCCAAAATGGATAGATTTCTCTTAGATAATGGATTTTCTAGGGGTCATTCTGACAACACTGTCTACACCAAGAAAGTGTGTAATTCCTTCACCATCCTTGTTCTTTATGTTGATGTCCTTATCCTTACTTGTAATGATCCAAATCATATAAACCATGTGAATTCTAGCCTCAAAAATAAGTTTGAAATGACATACTTAGGAAACTTGCATTATTTCCTTAGTATTCAAGGCTTGCAATCCAAGGAAGGCACTACCTTCTTTGAGTCCAAGTATGCCTGTGATCTTCTACACCACATTCACATGGAAGACTGTAAGCCTGCCCCTTCTCCCTTTCAGTCTGGATTCAAGCCACAATCCAGACTTACCCTCAAGTTGGATACCAGTACCACAATTGTGTTTGTGTAAACTAAAGAGGAAAGAAAAGAAAAAGAGATATCAACGCTTTTTTTAGGAAATGAGCTCTTCGGGGGAAACTCTCCAATACATTAATGACAATGAACAATTCTGATGACAAAATCACAAAACCTCCTTTCTATATAGGAGTCCATGGGGCCATAATGTAATCCTAGTGGGCCACAATGTAATCCTACTCACCTAACACACTTATGCACACACAACAAAATAAGTATATAAAACAATAATAACAATAAGGGGGTTACACTAACAACAATAAGGGACTATACTAGTAATATAGTGACCTAACATGCCCCTCTCCTTCAAAAAAGGGTTGTCCTCAACGCTTGAGTAGCTCTGGTTGCTTCTGTATAAAATTCTCATCCTCCCATGTAGAATCTTCAGTGGGTAAGTTCTTCCACTTGATGAGATACTCTGAAATTGATCGATTCCATAGTTGTCAAGTTCTTTTTTCCATGACTGCTTCAGGTTCCAATATGATTTTCCCTTCCCCATCAAGTTCTGGCAATACTGTTTGAACTGGAAGATTTTCACCTATAACCTTCTTTAAGCATGAAACATGGAAAATCGGATGTACTCGCGAAGAAGAAGGAAGCTCCAATTTGTATGCCATAGTACCAATCTTTTGCAACACCTTGTAAGGACCATAGTACTTTGGCGATAATTTATTATCCTTCTTTGCTTGCTTGAGGGACATTTGTTTGTATGGTTGTAGCCGAAAAAATACCCAATCTCCTACATCAAAACTTCTCTCGCTACGATGTTGATCTGCCTGTTGTTTCATTCGATTTTGTGCCAAATTCAGGTTATCCTTTAAGAGTTGGAGAACTTCTCGCTGATGCTCGATGTGATCTTCCACTGCTTGAACCTTCGAATTTTCCCTTAAAGATGATGTGATGGATGGTGGATGATATCCATAAAGTGCCATAAATGGGGTCATTTTTGCTGCAGTATGGAAGGAAGTGTTATACCACCATCCAGCAAGAGGTAACCACTTGACCCATTGTGTTTGTTTATCAGATACAAAACAACGAAGATATCCTTCCAAAAATTTATTTACTATCTCAGTTTGACCATCAGATTCAGGATGATAAGATGAGCTATGAGCTAATTGAGTACCCAAACAAGAAAATAACTCCGTCCAAAAATTTCCAGTAAAAATGGGATCTCTGTCGCTCACAATAACCCTTGGGCTTCTATGTAGCTTTTGAATTCTGTCCATAAATGTAGTAGCAACTGTACTTGCTTTAAATGGATGAGATAATGCACAAAAGTGTGCATACTTGGTAAGTCTATCAACTACCACCATGATGACACTCTTTCCTTCGGACTTAGGTAAACCCGTGATAAAATCCATTGAAATCTCCTCCCAACGTTGACCTGGAATGGATAAAGGTTGTAGAAGTCCTGGGGTCTTAATTGTTTCCACTTTATTCTGTCGGCAAACCAAACATTCCGCCACAAACTTTCGAATATCAGATTTAAGGCCATCCCAAAAAAATTCTTTCTTCACCCTGTGGTAAGTTTTTAAAAATCCTGAGTGTCCTCCTAAAGGAGAAGTGTGCAATTCAAGAAGAATCTTTTGTTTTAGTTGGGAATTCTTACAAAGATATAAGCGATCTTTGTACCATAAGGAATCATTTTTCCAACTAAATGTATCAGATGTACTAGGATCTTGCTACAACTTTTGAATGAGTGTCCATACATCTTTGTCCTTGTTCCATTCATCTCTTGCTTCAGTTATCCAATCTGGTTGGATAATAGAAATGGCATAAAGCAATGCTTCCACCTCTTCATTCTTTCTCGAGAGTGCATCTGCAACAACATTAAGCTTTCCTTTTTTTTAGATTATTTCAAAGTCATAACCCAACATCTTTGTGACCCATTTTTGCTGCTCTTCTGAAGATAGTATTTGTTCCAAAAGTGTTTAAGACTATCATGATCAGTTTTTACCTTGAAGTGTCTTCCCATTAGGTAAGTTCGCCATTTCTTTAGTGCATGCAGTATTGCTAACATTTCCTTCTCATAAATAGGTTTCTGTAAATACTTTCCTTTGATTAGACGACTTTCAAAAGCAATGGATCTTCCTTCCTGCATTAAAACAACACCAATTCCATTTCCTAAGGCATCACATTCCACAATAAAGGTTTTTGTGAAGTCCGGCGTAGCCAAGACTGGTGCTCGACACATTGCCTCTTTAAGATGTTCAAAGGACTTAGTTGCTTCAGGAGTCCATGAAAATGCATCTTTCTTCAATAATGTTGTTAGAGGTGCTGCTATTCTCCCATAATTCTTAACAAACTTGCGATAATACCCTGCTAACCCGAGAAATCCTCGCAACTTCTTTATGGTTGTGGGGACTTTCCATTCCTTAATGGCTTTAATTTTGTTAGGGTCTACTTTAACACCCTCGTGAGATACAATATGACCCAGATATTCCACCTCTTGTACTCCAAAGAAACATTTGGATGTTTTTGCATATAATTGTTTCTCCTACAATAGTTTGAGCACCTTTTCAACATGTTCAACATGATCCTTCCAAGACTTGCTGTAGATTAGTATATCATCAAAAAATACTAGCACAAATTTTCTAAGGAAGGGTTTGAAAATGGAATTCATCAACCCTTGAAATGTAAAAGGTGCATTGGTAAGGCCAAAAGCCATGACCAAAAATTCATAATGACCCTCAGGAGTTCGAAATGATGTTTTTGGAATATCTTCAGTCTTCATTCTAATTTGATGATATCCTGAACGAAGATCCAACCTGGTAAAATAAATTGCTCCATGTAATTCATCCAATAATTCATCAATCACAGGAATGGGAAATTTGTCTTTAATGGTGAGCTTATTGAGCTCCCTATAATCCGGACACATTCGCCATGATCCATCCTTCTCGTGTACCAATACTACAGGAGCAGAGAAAGAACTTTGACTAGGTTGAATTATACCTGCCTCTAACATTTCTGCAATCATGCGTTCAATTTCGCTCTTTTGGAAGTAAGGATATCTATAAGGCCGGATGTCTGGAGGAACACTTCCTGGAATCAAATGAATAGCATGATCATGATCACGAATAGGTGGGAGTCCTTTGGGAGTTTCAAACACCTTGGAATGATTGTCCAAGACTTGTTGGAGATCTGCAGAAATAGATGATTTTGATTTCGGAACTTCTAGTGAGCAAAATTGTGCAATTATGCCTCATTGTTCTTTCTTTAGAAGCTTTGTCATGCCATTAGAGCTTATTATCCTTATTGGCTTCCCTTCAATACCCCGTAATTCGACTTCCTTTCCTTCTGAAAAAAATTTCAAGAAAAGTTCTTGAAAATTAAAAGCTACCATCCCTAATGATTGTAGCCATTGTACTCCTAGTACAACATCAGCACCTCCCATAGGAATGGAAAGCATTGGACTAGTCAACACATATTCCCCCATGGTTAGCTTGATATTATGGCATTTTCTAGAGAAATTTATAGTTCCTCCATTTGCAACCAGAACTGAAATTATGCTAGGGTATAGAAACAATTTAATTCCTTGCCACTCTTACAATGAATAAATTATAAATACCTAATCAATCACACATCACTTTTCTTCGATTATCTATCTTAGCTTGATAGTTGTAATTCTGTCAGCATTATACTTTCTAAGCCTGATCATTTCTTCCTCTGGGCTAGTTCTGCATATCCTCTTCTTGTTCATTTTATTCTTCTCCTTCACAATCTATGTAAAATAATTTCTTTTCAGCACACTTATGACCTTTAGTGTATTTGCTATCACAACTGTAGCAAAGCCCTTTTGCTCTTTTTTCTTCCAATTGTTGTGGTGTCAACATTGTAGGTTGTGGAAATCTAGGCGTAGAAACACTTCCTTCTTTATAGAATTGAGTGGTAGGCTTCCTTGTCGCCATAATTTTACATTCAACTTTTCTTGCCAACCCGAATGCCTTCTCCAATGAATCAGGTTCCAAAACACGAACTTCATGTTGGATGTTATCCTTTAGAGTACCTATGAAGAGATCAATCCTGTGTTCCTTTGGAATATCAGTTACCCTTATATTCAATTTTTGGAAGTCCTCAATGTGCTGCCCCACTAAACCCTTTTGTTTGAGATTTATCAATTGGCTAAAGAAGGTGTTGCTCTTTGTATTCTCATAATGTGCTATCATTTCCTCCGTAAAAATTGACCAAGTGACAATTTTTTTACGGGAGCAAAGCCATCGATACCATACAAATGTATTTTGTTCTAAATGTGAAGTTGCAATGCGTACCTTTTGTGTGTTTTGCACGTTATGGAGATCAAAATATTGCTCCATCTGTAGTATCCATGTTACAGGATCCTTTCCATCAAACTTCCTCATATCCATCTTTGGAATATGGTGGTTCTTCCCAACATTAGAGTTTATGAAATCACAATTAACATTTATTTTTTTCTCATCATGAGGTTCTTCTACTATCTTTTCACCATTAGGAAACCTTTCTTGTATAAACTTTGTCAAACCTTCCATGTCTGCTTTTAGAAAATTCTTCATGTTTTCTATTTTCTCATTGATCTTAGCTTCCATGTCATCAATCTTAGCTTCCATGCCCACTTCCATGCCATCCATCTTAGCTTCCAAACCAATCATCTTAGCTTCCACGCCTTTCTTCAAACCATCCATCTTAGTTTCCACGCCTTTCTTCAAAACTTCCATTTCATTTTTGTTGTTCTTTGCGAGAGCGAAATTTACTCTTGTAATTTTGATATGTCATGTTGCCATTCTTCATCTTCATGAGTCATAGCCTTCCTCAAGGCTTGGTCAAAATAATTCTTTGTGCCATTTTTAGAATCCAACATCATATCTATGCTTCAATATGCCCTTGGAATCACTTCAAATTGATTTTTCAAACAAGACTTATGCAATTCGAAGAAAAAAAATACACACCTTTTTCTTGCTTTGAGGAGCTCGATATTGAAATTGTATTATCTCTATGATTGCCAATCCTCAATATCTGAAATTCAGCACTGTAGTAGCCCTTTGAATTTTATTTTGAATGCCACAAGTCTGACCTGATTTGGATTCTCCAAGACAAAGTTGTGTCCAATCTCCCACAATGAACTGATTATGGACTGGTTCAGTAGAGCGAACTTGTACGAATTGCCTTGTACGACTTGGCACATGTCACTGTTTCACCCTTTGTCTCTGAAATTGATAGCCAATAAGCTACAGTCTGTCTACTTGCGACCACTTTTTACGGCACTCCAATCCGATGCCCAGAGAGAGAGTTATTGAACTTTTTCCACGATCACCTCTTTCAGATGCAATTCAGGAGCCTGAAAAAACACTACATTCCACAGATCATATCTCGAAAAATATTGCGAAAAAAGCTCTGAAATTTTTTGAAGATATTCCTTAGGATTTCAGCTTCGCACCATATGCATTTCAGATTCTGAAACTTCGTAGAAAAAAAATTATAGCGAAAATTCCACGATGACCTGTTTGGAGCAGCAAAACCCTAGAATCCAAAGCTCCGATACCAAATGTTGTGTAACCAGCTCCAAAAATAGAAGAAAAGAGATATCAACGCCTTAGAAATAAGCCACTTCAAGGGGGAAACCTCCAATACATTACATGAATGAACAATTCTTGGATGATGCAAATGACAAACCTCCTTTCTATATATAGGAGTCCATGGGGCCATAATGTAATCCTAGCCGACCTAACAATAATAATTTAAGGGCACAATAATAACAAAATGGGTTTTACAAGGGTACAATAATAACAATAAGGGGGTGACACTAACAATAATAAGGGACTATACTAGTAATATAGTGACCTAACAAATTGTTGGTAAAATTTTGTATCTAACCCATACCCGTTTTGACCTTTCCTTTGTTGTTGGTCTTGTCGCTCATTTTATGCACCAAACTCATGAAATTCACTAGAAATCAGCTAAAATAATACTTTGATATATTCGAGGTACAGTTCAGTTCAGGATTCATTACAGTGGAGGAGCATCTCCCTTGTTGATTGGTTTCAGTGATTTTGATTAGACTGGTGACCCTGATGATCGGAAGTCCACTGCAGGATATGTATTCACTCTTGGTTCAGGACCTATTACTTGGTCTTGTAAGAAACAAAGTGCCATCTCCCTTTCTTCAGCAGAAGAAAAGTATCATGGTGCAGTTGAAGCCAGCAAGGAAGCCATGTGGCTTCGTCAAATCCTCTCTGAATTTGGTCTTCATCAGTAGCATACAACTACACTTTGGTGTGATAATCAGAGTGCCATTCATCTATGTAAATATCCAATTCAACATCAGTGTATGAAACACATTGAACTCCACATACACTTCATAAAAAATCTCATTCATGATCATGTTCTTGAAGTTCAGTATTATCCAACCGATGATCAGGTATCCAGTATCTTTACAAAGGCTCTCATAGAAGTGAAGTTTACCAAACTTTGATCCATGCTTGGAGTTCAGGAAAGTTGTCATTAAGGGGGTATAGGCTCTAATTCCTCCTTCCTTCTCCTATTGTGTCACTTTTTTAAATGCTTCAATCCTATCCAAATTTGTTCTTAAGGGGGGATGTTAGGATATTTCAACACATAGGAAATAGGCTCCCTTTGTGTCACCTTTGTAGATCCTTCAATCCTATCTCAAGTTGTTTTTAAGGGGGGATGCTAGGATATTTTGACACATAGGAAATAGTTAAGAATAACTTAGTCTAGTGCAGAGTTAGGTAAAGTGTGTTTCTTTACCATGTACATTTGTAACTTATAATACGATGGTCACGATTTATAGTGATCCGATGGTTATCTCTTACCTCGATATTAACGGCACTTGATCTGTGGCTTAACATCGGATTGGTCCATGATCTCTATTTAAAGAGCACGGAGGTTCATTTTTCTGGTAACCATTTATGAGAGAAACTTATGTAACTTTTCTTTTTATATTAATAAATTCCCTGAAGTGGCTACATTGGCTTAGGGCATGGATTGTTTCCCTCTTCGAGGGTTTTAACCACGTGATTATACTGGTGTACTAATTTGTGATATGTTTGTGAGTGATGCCCTTCGGTTCTTGATCAACGGAACTTACCCTTTAAATTCCTACAAAATGGTGATTGGATTGCGTAGTGGAAGCATGGAGAGTTTTCTCCATTCATATATTTAGTCATCTCTTGTTGAAGATGTCTCATTGTGTGGAGAAATTTTTTTAGCGGGACCACTAGACCAGCAAAGGAGGATGGATTCTTCACATGTTGGGGCACCGGTCATTGATTCCATGAGGGTGGAAACCTTGGGAGATATTGATACGGCACTGGGACTCTAGGTTAGACTCAAGGAGAGAGAGAGAATTATTTCAATATCATCAGTACCCACTTCCATTTAAGATTCTGCATTATGGCAGAAGCGGCAAGGGAAGGATAGCAGCCTTCCAACTTACATATTTGGCATAGGAGACGTCAGAAAGGAGGATGACCATATGACAGATGCTCTTCATGAGAGATCATCAGCCCTGTCACTATGGAGGATAGATCCATATTGGAACTCCCAGTTGTTGGTGGAGTATTCCAAGGATCTTCATACTTGTATGTTATTGGGTGACCAGTTGCATGAATATTTTCAGTTTTATACTCAGAATCTATAGGAATTTTGAGAGAGCTCTCTAAGACTAGAAGGGCTAACTTGAAGTTAAAAGTTGGTTTGAAATAGTTACACTGAATTGACTGTTAAACAACCCAATTAGTCTCATTTTGGCGATAAAACCTGCATCCAACTAGAACTAGGCAAGCCGAGTTATCAACAAAACACAATAAGATTGAGAAACTCAGGATGATCCAAATTCCTAGCTCCTACCGGCTTTTATAGGCTTGATGAACTCTGTAGAAGCCTTATTTTAGTATTTCCATCAAGGAATGAAGGAAAATACTAGGGGAAGATACCAAAGGAAAATAATATAGCTAATACCATGGGTAGGTTCTATCCATTCTGACCATATAAAAAAACATGAATATTACAAATCCTCTCACCCAAAGATTATTTTCCCTAAAGAAATCTATTTTTATCCATAAAAGAAGCATGTGTACATTGATACCAAGATCCCATATAGACAAGTGTGTTATTCAATACCTCCATGCTAAATGATCCTCAATGGATCCTTATATACCTCGATCCTAAACAATCCTCCTACCAACTCAGGATGATCAAATGGCTAGCTCCTATCCCCTTTTATAGGCTTTATGGGCTCTCTAGTAACCTTATTTTATTATTTCCCTACAAAAACAAACAAACTACGAGAGAGGTACCATGAGAGAATACCACTGGAAATATCATGGGCAATTTCTATCCATTTTGACCATATCCAAAGAAAAAGGAATATTACAATGATCACACCATGGCTTATCAATACTACATGACCAAAGAACCACAACTCACTTGTATGACACTCATTCATATGGCATTTTTTAATTAACCAATTTAATTAAAAGGTCGAAAAGGACATAATTAATTCAGAGATAAATCTAAACCTTTGATTTTTGCTGCTTCAAAGAATATTATAGAATATTTGATGGAGGTTCTCTACCATCCACCTAATCATTATTGATAATTAAATTCAAATCTTAGCTTTCTTATTAGCATAAATATAAAACCATTCTAATTCCATAAGTAGGTAATGTTAATATTCATACAACCAATTTTAATTGTAATGATGACATGTTCATTGAGCTAGGATCCTCTAGGGAAGAGATGTTCGACACCGTCAAATTACATAAAAATAAAAAATAAAATAAAATAGAGGTAAAATTATTTTATTTTACTCCTAGTTTTAAAAAAATAAACAATTAAAATAAATTAGAGGTAAAATTATTTTATTTTACTCCTAGTTTTAACAAACTATGGTATTGACCTATGGTATTAATGTGAAATATAGTTTATTTAAGAGGAAAAGTCTAGAGGTAAATGTGTTATGCAACCCTCATCTGATCAAAGAAATTTGATTAGATCCCATAATTAGGGATATCCAGAATTTCTCGAAATTTCTAAAAGGTGATTCTAAGATATCCCATAATTAGGGCTAGCCAGAATTTCTCGAAATTTCTAAAAGGTAATTCTAATATTGTTTCCAAAATGATATTTTTCTCATTTTCTTTATTTTCTAGGTGGATGTTGGCCGGATAAATCGATCTTGTGGACAAGACCGATCTCCCCAGTATCAAAAGATATTCTAGCAAAAAACAGACAATTAAATCTATCTTTCTCTAGATATATCACGATTTATACGTAAATGCTACAAAAGTGTTACGATCCTACCTTGATCCAACACTTGTTTGTAGTAGTCGTCCTTCAATCGCTCGAAAGAGTTATCTTGAAAGACCTACAATCGCAAACAAACAAACATCAAATAGCACCTGCATAGCATATATTCATAAATCATATCTATTATGGTGATCAAGGAATCCATAAAATAAAAAATCAGTTGACAACTTATTGAGAAAAAAAAACTTATTGGTATTAACTTTGAAATAGTAGAAGAACCTTACAACCTTTTTAGCCTTGATTTTGCACAGGTCTTCCTAGGGTCCGAAGCAGGAATTTCCTTTGCTCTAACAAGCCTTGCACTCTTCCAACCGAGATACATATAGGTATGTAATTGTTCCTCATAAAATCCCAGCTAAAGGAGTCTAAGTTCCAATAGCACTTTACCTCAAATAACACTAAAGCTTGAACTCCTTTTGACGCTGCCCAATGCCTCTTTTTATAGTGCAAAAGAGGAGGTTATAGTTCCACCTATGAAGGGATAGAATCCTCCTTCAAATAAATAAGCTCCTCACATCAAGGGGTTAGCTCCTTAAGGCATGGGATACATGAACTTGAAAAGAATGGATTTTCCCCCGCAAGGTTCCTTCCAGAAGCTTCTAGAAATGACTGAAAGTGAGCTTTTTGAGTTTACTTGCACCCTTTTAATATTTTATAGGGATCTGCACCCTTAACAGAGAAATTGCGGTCAAGTACGTTGGATACATGGCCATTAGGTGCAGGACCGCAGGTAAGACAAAGAGAAAGTGTGATACCATAGTTTTAGAGACTTTTGAGAGCTTTTCTCTTACTTTTAAGGCTCGACATTAGGAAATGATGTTTTTAGGCTTTGAAAAGGAGGAAAGTATGAGTGATAATGAGCTCATACAGACAACTAAATGTCAAGGTGATAATTTTCAGTGCAACAGAATTCCCCCTAAAGTGCCAAGTCTGTAATAGATGAAGATAGAGTCTGTCATGTATGAAGAGTGAAGTACTTTACCATTTCAAGGATCATCCTATGGAAACCCCAATTAGAACCTATAAAAAAATTCAATGCAAAATATATATATATATATATAGACATATCATCGCTAAGGTAGGCATGCCCATACTTAGATCAAAACTAACTAGAAAACTGACTTAAACTATTCTGATACAGGAATGATTTTTCAATATATCAACAGTATAGACATGTGTAGAAACAGTATGGATGCAGCCATCTGTTAATGAGTAGTCCAATGTATAAATGAATAACAAAATTCCTCGCAGCCTAGATGGTAGAAACTATATCTAGGGTCTTCATTTCTACTTCCTGAACTACTATGATTCTATCTATGTGAATGAATTTGTCGAAGTCGAACATAGTAGAAACCACTTGATTACCAGTGTATAATGTGAATTGTTAACAAGTGTGAGAGTAACCACCAGTAATGTCAATGGCCCTCAAAGTACTCAGTACAATCCATGAAATGTGAATGAATGAGCTGAAGTCAAACATGTCACAGAATCATTCGATGGAAGGTCAATAATGCAACCTGTCATTGAAGGCGAGAAACCTTCCATTAAGGCATTTAGATTTCAAGTTACTGACAATTTCTAGATCAACTTCCTAGATAATGAGCTATCGTCGATAAAAAGTGATCCATCATAGGCAAGGCTACAACATGAAATTATAGATCAAGTTTTGAAGAAATATATTGGCAAGGACTAACTCAGAGATGGTCAAAATGGAAGACAAATATTTTGTAAATGAATGGTTTGTTTGAACTGTCTTCTTGAACACATAACGACACTGTAGATGGCTTGGTGACAATTGACCCAAAGCTAATACCTAGAAATCAGTTGAAGACTTTCAATATGGTTTGATTATCTGTTAGGCAAAGGATTTTCCCAACCTAGGTGAACAAAAGTGTCGTGTTCAAGAGTGGTTAACAGTTTTCCAAAAATCAAAATGTAACAAACAGGTTTGCTTTTCTCTCTTTTCCCCCACTCTTTCTGGCAAGTACCTCTTTATTTTTGACAAGCTTGAGGAGCATAACATTTTCTTGTTTATAAGCTCATCCTTCGGATGAGTCCAACTTAGTTTAAAATTTGAACCCTAAGAAGGAGTGGTTTGTTTCTGCTTAAAATTGAACAGGTCTTTTACTATTAAATTTTAACGAGTCCAGTATAGGAGAAACTCAGTGTTTTTCAATTTTAGGGAGTCAGAAGAAAACACTTAAGAAAACTCCATGGGTGTATTTTTTTGTAAATTTAGTCTCTCGAGCCTGAAAAAGGATAAAATAATGCGGTGGAGAACTCTATTGACTGTAATTAGTCAATGTATACCTTTTTCATAAATATTCCATTTCAGTCCGTAAAAGTGGTAAACTTATACTGAACAGACGATCATTCATTTATTTTAACGAGTTCGAATAATCAAGTGCTTGACAATCTTTTCAATTTTCGAGAGTCTGAAAAGGGCTTAAAAGAGGACTCCAAGGTTTCTCTTTTTCATAAATTTTTGAAAGAGTCCGAAAAAGTGATAAAAGTATGCTCTTCATCGAAAAACAATCAATTTTCCCGAAAAATCCAATTTTCTGCACAAAAACTCGAAACATTACACATACATGTTTAAGATAAATAAAAAAGTTTTCAAAAATTAACTTTTTAAAGTGAAAAATAAACAAATTAAAAATTCATTTATTTAAAAAAACTTATAAAAAGGGCTTTTCTAACTTCATTTTTACCATTTGAGTTCAAGCGAAAAGTGAGAGCTTTTGGATAAAAAGTTCCTGTGAAGATTCTGGAAAATCCATCCATCGGAATCGAAAACCATCAACTCCAGGTAATCCACGTCCTCATTAACTTGCATTCGATCTGTTTACATTTTGTTTTTCGGCCTTAAATTTCATTTTTTAAGAAAAATAGGTTTAAAAAATCGCTTGTGGGTGTCCGCAGGCGCAACATTCGGGTCCTGTGGACCCCGACTTTTTTCTACAAGGAAAAAAGTCATGGGTTCACACCCATTGCATAACACCCATGCGTACCTACACACTGTATGTGAGCATAGTGTGCGGACCCTGCACAATGAATTTTAAAACTTAAATTTTTCAATTTTTACCCAAAATTTTTCAAACAAGTTTGTTCTAATATGTCTCTTTGTGTATTGTAGGACATTCAAAATGCTTACTTGTCGAGAACCATGAGGATGTAGATGACGCCACAATGAATCATATGCCCACACTGCAGGTATTGAGAGCATGTAGATTATACAAGTTCTATGCCATACAGGGCATGAGGGCACAAGTAGACCTCCTGACATGGCTGGTAAACAAATGGGACACTCAAGACCAGTGTTTTGTGATCGACAGCCACCAGCTCAAAATTGAACCAGAGGATATATATTTTTTGACTGGTTTTCCCAAGAGGGGTGAACAAATATCTCTGTTTGCATCTAGGCTAGGTGGATAGTCTGTTGCTAGTCTTCGATTAGAGTTTTGCGATGATCGAGAAGACCCAAGGGATAAACGGATTGATAATAAAACTATCATCTGACCTGAGCTCAAATTTATTGCATTCACTATTACTAGACTGTGCGGGAGTGCATCATTGCATGTGGCTACTAGGTCCCAGATGCGGACTGCAATAGATTGTTTCCGAGGCACCATATTTAGGTGGTGCAAAGCAGTATTGGCCAATGTGAAAGGCCAATTGACCAAAGCAAAAAATGGGAAGTTAAAAAACTCTGGTTACAGATCCATTATGGTTACATTTTCTTTGGAGAGGATTCCCTTACTCGCTCCATAGCTCATTCCAATCGTTCTAGGCAGTGCCTGGGAGCCTCAGATGATTCGATGGGCAGCTTCGATGGCCCGTCATGCTGAGGACATAGAGGTTGTTTGATTTCTGCCTGCATACTTTTCTTGGTTGAGCAACCAAATTTTCATGATTGAGGACTTTCCATACACCAGGATGGACTTCCCCGGCGACCGGGACATTGCTCTTCCAGCAGGAGAATAGTGGGATGATTCAGGTAAAAACCATTTTCAAAATTTTCTAAGTTCTAATTTTTTTTGTGTTTTAATCATCCAAAACTAATAATCAAAAGTTTAAATGTAGATGTGGGCCCACAATAACCAGCCGCTCTTTAGCCTTATGAGAGGAGACACCCAGCTGCAGTAGCACCAGCCCCACAGGGCCAATCAGTAAAGATCTTGACCGACTTGTAGCATCATCTAGAGCGCTCGACACTAGATATTCCAGAAACTGATATAGATGATATTCCACTAAGGTTACAGAGATATGTGATTGGGGTTCCAGGACATTTTAGGAGGTTCCTCTGTAGGGTGGCCTGAGTAGTAGTTTCTTATCGTGATCATCACCAGGGATAGGGTTATCTACTTTGTAGACTCATGACATTTTTTACTTTTTCTTTTATTATTTTTGCCTATCATAAGGTGTTTTTCAACCTATGATCGAAGATGATGTATATTTTGAAACACACTTTTATGCTATGATATATCATTATTACTGGCTATCTTGTGTAACATGTTATTGAATGTTGTGTAATTTACTATATTGATTATTGCGAATGTCTATTTATCATACTAAAAGAAATTTCATCTGCTAATGTATTTAAAAGTCTTGGAATATGCTGATATTCAATGTAATCAAATTCACGTTCCAAGAGATGAAATCTCAAAAATAGCCGTAATAATACTAGATTCCTAATGGCATAAACCCTATTAAGCTGTAATACAACGAGTTCAAAATCCAAACTAACAATCAAACTCCAAATTCCAAATGATATGGATTCAGATAATAACTCAATCACTGCACTATAATCTACAATTTTATTCATTGTTTGACCAAGGCTTACCCCATGCATAGATACTAACTCATCAGAGGGTGAATAGATGACCCAAGCTGCGGATGAAATGTTTTGTGTACTACGACAAGCACCATCAGAAAAACCAATGTATGTTTGAAGAGACATCGACATCTGCAATATCAAGAGTAAAACCCAGATAAGCAGGAATAACGATAAGAGCAAACTCTAAACTAGGCACGCTTTTCTATTCTAAGACACACCAATAGTAAAGAAACTGATCTAAAAAAAATCTCCACTCAGAATTTAAGCATAATATCTCTTCAGATAAAGCCCATTTATGGGTTTATCTAAAGAGACCCTGTCAAATTCTATCAGTTCATAGGTCCCTTTTACCAGCTTTCACTTAACAATGTAAGTACCATGCCACATAGGTACAAATTTTCCAGCCCCTAGCTTATCGTTTTCTTGATCGTATACTAAAACTAGGTGTCCTTCTGAAAAATTGTGAGGTGTAACATTTCTGTCGTATTGAGCTTTCATTCGTTTTTCATGAGTCTCGTTTGCTAATGCAACAGTGCATTGATTCTCATCTAGTTGAGCTAAGTACAAAAAACGTTTCTCTTCTTTAGAAGTAGCTAGGAGTAATTCTATGGATAATTGTAATGACAGAATTTTGCATTCAATAGGTAACACAACTTCCAAACTGTAAACCAGTTGAAAAGGAGTGCAAACTAGTTGATGTTTTTACTGAGGTCCGATATGCCCAAAGTGCTGAAAATAGCATGGTATGCCAATTCGACTTATGAATAACAATGATTCATTTGATCATAGTGACTAAAAATTTATTGATAGCTTCAACCAGACCATTAGCCTGTGGGTAATATGGAGTAGAACTATCGTGGTGCAGGCCAAATTGATCTGTCAGTTCAGTCATCATGATATTTCAAAAATGAATTCCATGATCCGTAATGATAGCTTTAGGAACACCGAATCTTTAAATTATATGATTAAACACGAAATTTGCAGCAGTATTTCTGTCTACTGAAAATGTAGGCATCGCCTTGGCCCACTTAGTAAAATAATCTACCGCTAAGATAATATACACATGTCCCCTGGCCGAGTGAGGGTTACATGTAATAAAGTCAATACCCCACTTTGCGAAAGGACTGACAAAAATTATAGGGTGAAGAGGAGTAGGCGGTGCACACATTTTACGATCAAAGATCTGACAATTGTGCCATTTATGGATTGCATAGATACAACCTTTGAATAAGGATGGCCAGAAATAACTAGCGCACAATATGTTTTGGGCTCTGGCATACCCAGACATATGACCGCCACATGCTCTAGAATGACAGTCATTCAGAACCTTATCAGCTTCTTCATGAGTAAGACAACGTCGTAAAACATAATTCACTCCATGATGATAGAGTGTATCACCAATAATATTGTATTTTTGGGATTGGAAACGTATTTTCCGTCACTGAGATCGTGAGATTTCACGCCAAAAAGATTGGGTTTGGAGATAAACAATAATATCCCCATACCAAGAATCAAGAGTACTAATAAGAAATAAGGATTTGTCTGCAATGGGTTGCTCCGCCACAGTTTCAGTATCAGTACACGGGAAATCACACATCAGTTTGGCAAAAACCAAAGACTTCTTTGCCTTGGATTTTTCAAATTCCAAGTCAAATTCCTGCAGGATAACTATCCATTTGGAATACTTGCCCTCTAGCAATTTTTTGGTCAAGATATAAATCATAGGGTTACAGTCAGAAATTACCGTGGTTTACATAATAATATGTAGTGACGAAATCTTTGGACAACTTGGACAACTGCCATGGCCGATTTCTCCACATGCAAATATTTGATCTCAGTCAGATGAAAATTCGACTAAGATATTAAATCACATGTTCATTTTCGAATTCATCTTCCTGAACTAAAACCATCCCAATGGTGGAATGAGAAGCGGCGAGGTACAAAAAATAATCCTAGTTGTAATTGGGAGGATGCAGTAAGAGTGCATGGGTCAACGCGTGTTTGAGTGCATCAAAAGATCGATCAGTGATCTCATCCCAAAATAATGGAACATTCTGTTTTAACAACCTGGTAAAGCCCTTTGTTAACTCGGCGTATTTAGGAATGAAACAACGTAAAAAATTTTCTTTCCCTTGCAAACTTTGGAGTTGGTGAAGAGTTGAAGGAGGAGGTAGATTGACGATAGCTTCAACCTTGGATGGATCGACACGAATGCCTGCTTTTGAAATGACAAATCCCAGTAAGTCAACTGATTCTACACAGAAAATAGATTTGTGTGGACTCAGCCAAATTCAATAATGCCTACATCTCATAAAGATAGCTCGTAAATGAGTGAGATGATCGGCTCTATGCAATGAATGGGTAGGTAAATCATCGAGATAAGGCTACACAAAGTGCTTGATGTCATGAAATGCGTAAGACATAGCCCTTTGAAAAGTTTCCCCGACATTTTTCAATCCAAAGGGTGGTTTGCAATAAGAAAATGTTCCCCACGGACAAATGAAAGTTGTTTTAGGTTGATCAGCAAGGAGTGTGTTGATTTGATTATAACCGAAAAAACCATTTATAAAGGAGAACATTTCACTACCGGCACAATCATCAATAATTTGATTGATATAAGGGGTTGGATAATTGCCTTTAGGACAAACTCGACTAATATCTCTATAGTCGATACATACTCTTATCATTCCTTGTTTTTTGTTGACAGGAACAATATGCTATACCCAATCGGTTAAAGGAATTTCATAAATGAATCTTGCACGAAGTAATTTCTCAACTTCGGCTTTGAGATAGTAGCATATTTTCTCAGATGTATTTGACGTAAATGCTGTCGGACAGTTTTAGCATCTGGGTAAGTCTTAATTTTATGGACAACAATTGACGGATCGATTCCTAGCATTTCTTCATATGACTAGGCAAACACGTCACAGAATTCTTGAAATAGGGATGTATAAGTTTGGATTTTATCGTCCATACAGGAAGAACCTATATGAATGTTTTCAACAATTCTTGGCTTAACTGAAATGTCAATAGGAACCGTTCGAGAGATATTTTCCAAATTTAACTCAGAATCAGAATGTTGAAATGGATTTTGTGGTTCTTTGACATAATCAGTAGTAAAAATAGAAGAAAAATAATTTTCAAAATGATCAAGCTCAGGTAAAAATGAAGATTGGTGATGTAGATCTTCCCATAGTAAATCATCAATAGACAAGAGTTCATGAATCTGCTCATTGGTATGAACAAGATTAGGAAATGTCATTGTAGTTGAGCTAGATATAGAAAGTGATTCCTCATGGATCACATTCATTGGATCTGTTTCGGTTGAAGAAGGATCAGAAAACGACTGTACAGCCTGATATGTAATTTCAAAGGGAATCAAAGGCATCGCGCCATCAACTGAATCCACCTCGGAATCAGAAGGTATGATCCAAAGATCATCAGTAATAGTATTCGATGAAATCATATGAATATTTGCGATAGGAGGTGATCCATTAGGAGCAGAAAAGGAAAAAGTTCCCAGTAAACTAGAATCTTCAATCAAACCTACGCTGACATATTTGTAAGGGATAGCCATTTACTGATGTGCTGGCTACTATCTGTAGAGGCTAGATTGGATGAGAAATAAGTCAGTTGGTCTATTGTAACAATCTTTCCTTTATGTGGAAACTTGATAAGGTGAAAGACTAATGAAACAACAACAGTCATAGCATAAGACCAACTGTGACCCAGGAGAAGGTTGTAATCTAGAGGGGCATCAACCACTTCCACATCGAGATTTACAGTTTTTCCTTCTATCTCTATAGGTAAATTTTTCAAAATACCAAAAGGATGGAACCCTCAGCCATCAAAATCTTTTATAATTGTCGGATATTGATTGAGCATGGGAGAACCAAGCAATTTCCAACACTAGATCAACATAATACACGTAGAAGCCCCTTCATCAATTACAGTACGAAAGCAAGGTCTGTTTTTGACTAATACCGAAATATGGAAAGCCATTTGATGGGGTAGGCGGGGTGTACTATTCTCTAAATCGAAGATTATTAGGTTCGAATCCTGAATATCAACAGCTCCTATGGCATACAATAGTAATTTTCACTGTGTTGGGCACGATTTTAACACTTCCAAAGTCGACATTGCTAAAGGGGAAATAGCTAAGTCCTCAACAATGTTGTAATTCTGAGCAGCTCTCACATGTGGATTGAAAGCTGATTTACGATGTACACCTTTAGGAGGCGATTTGATTACTAAGTTTGAGTTGGGTTTGTTGATCTGTAGCAAATCATAAACATGAGGAGGTGTAGTTTATGTGTTTGAATTGGAAGATTCTGCTTCTTTACCACCAACATGATTTTTACTACCATAATCTTGCGATCACATCACAATCCTAACATGAGACATCATCAGAATGGGTTCTTCTAAGGCGTTCAAGGAATAACCAATAATCTTACTATCTTGAGTAGGATAAGGATCCTTCAAGACAGCAAGCATTTGAAAACCTTTAATGAATTTCGAAACCTCTGCTCAATGTGGGAATTATTTGGTAAAATGATCCTCGTCACAAGTGAAACAAGGATAACAAGGTTTTTTTGTTCGTCAGTAGATTCATTTTTATTTGTTTTATCTTTTGAATTTTGTTTGTTTTTATTCTTCCCCTTATTTTTACTGCCAGATTTAGATTTGGTCGTAGATGACTCTACGACATGGATGTTAGCAGAAACTTTAGCAGAAGAATCTCCTTTTGGGGAATCAGGTAAAGTTATTATAGGAGAAGAATTATTTGAATATTTCTTCTTGCTTTTAGTACTAACAGAACCAATCATACCATCAGCAGCATGAGACCTTGAAGGAGCTGTAGTTATTTGACCATCCTTTGGAAGATCAGGGATTTGTTCATGTAAAGTACTTGACTGCGTATAAACGAGGTCAAGGTAGTGAGCCTGAGCAATGAATTGCTCTTCAAGAACAACTCCCCCCTTAGCTACATCTTCAGTGATTTTGGGTAATAATGATTTAATGAACCATTCCGCCAAAATTTGATCTGGAATGAAAACTTTCACTAAACGCCTTCTACGTCGCCATTCGTGAATATGATCAGAAATATATGTGGACGTGGATTTTTTTAGTGAAGTCAAAAGTTTCGTGCCATTTTCTTATTTGACTGGAAACTGAAAATGAGTTAAGAAAGTAGTTGATAACTGATTGAAATTATTAAAAGAGCCTCGTGGTAACTCAATGTACCATTTGGCAGCGAGACCAATAAGAGTTCGTTGAAAAAGGCATAACCGAATCGAATCATCAATTATTGAATTAGACACACACCATAGGTGATAAGTCATAATGTGATTTGATGGATCCTCTCCTGACTTAACCTCGAATTTTAGTATATCACTAGGAAACTTATTAGGTATTGGCGGCCAATATGGAAGATAGTAAATCGAATCATTCGTGAGGCGCGACAAATTAGGTAAATCCAAAGTTGCAATAAATGGTAACTGACATTTAGGGTCGCGAAAACCTTGAGTAATGAGACCAGTTCTAGGAGGAGGATATCTAAGATAAATCGGAATCGGATTTGCATTAGGAATGGTATAACCTCCTGGAAAACCAAGATTAACCGAACCAAACTGGGGTTATTGAGGCTGTTGATAAGATTAGCCAGGATACGGTTGATACTGATAAAATAGGTTTTGTGCAATGGGACCGAATTTATACTATCCCTGGTATGGTTGATATGTGAATTGCGGTTGACTTGTGGCAATCTTACTTGTACCAACTTGTCCTGATAGCATCTCGACCAAAGTCTAAACTGTAGGTCCTGACTGGGGTACAGAGACTTGAGGAATTTTTATGGATACGGGGATAGAAGAAATCGGAGCTACAAATATTCCAGAAATAGGTGTTGTAGGTTGAACAGACGTTGCAGTAGTTGCAGCAGTATGAGGCGGAGTTTGAGGTGTACTAGGCCCAAGCTGCTGAACAGGACAAGGTGTAGGGACTTGAACAGTAGGCTAGATAGGTTGCTAGGTTGGACTAGAAAGAAAAGGATGTCTAGGTTGATTAGGTAACTGCACATTAGATTGCGTAGTCTATTGAATTTGAGATGGATTCCACACCATGTTCATTTCGGGGTATTGTCGCATAGAAGGTTGTGCATATGTACGACCATAGCGTCACAAAATGTACGGTTGATAATTAAGTTGTAAATTTCCAGCTCCTTGTGCAAATGATTGACCAGAAGGTGGTTGGAAACCTTGAGTTGGGTACTGACCTTGAGGTTGATAACCCTAAGGCACGTACTGAATCTAGGGTTGATAAGGACCATGAGGAATACATTGAGTCTGGGGTTGACCTTGGGGTATGTATTTTCCTGAAGGTTGATAACCTTGAGTATGTACTATCCTTGAGGTTGTTCTCCAGGTAAATAATAATGAACTACAGTTTGTCCTGGTAAAAAATTACCTTGAGGTTGCCCCCCAGGCGGTAACTGACTACCTTGAGGTTGAGGATTTGGGATATTACCAGACATCATAAAGATTTTTTCTACATTCAACATTTCAGTTTTAGCTCCATTAATACCAGATGATAACATTTGTTCAATCGGTCGAGGATTTGCTCCTGAGAAAGCACCAGAGAGTGCCTAGTACCCCGAAGGAATAGAAGGACCACTGTATAAAAAAATTTTCGGTGATTGGGAGAACATAGATGACTCTCCTGACATGATCAATGAAGGATAATAACCTCTCAGTGTAGGATGAAAAGGAATTCAAGTTGGTGAAAAACTAAGACCTGGATTTTCTAAAAAATATTTCAATGATAAATACCAAGTTTCACTTCTGAAAGGACTATAGAATATTGATTTACGCTCCCTAAGATTCAAAGTCTATTGGTTTTCATGAAGAGTTACGTCTTCATCTGGACCAATAATTTCTTCAATAGATATGAGGTCAGAGGGAAGATTTTCATTAATGATATTTCTTAGCCTAACTAAACTAGGATCACTAGAAGTGGGAGTAAAAAATCCTGAAGATGGTTCCAAAACAGCAGGTTCAGTGTCAAGCTCAGAAATTGTAGGTTCTTTAGCTAATTCACTGGAAGGAGAAATACTACCGGTAACATTGGAAACTGAAATTGGCTCTTGAATTGCTCTGTTGTTGGTATTTGATAATTAGGATGAACAATTATAGATGAATCTCCAGCTTCTTTTGATCTAATTCTACAATCACTAGGTGATACTAGAGCTCGCAGCCCTTCAAGTTGGATTGGTGTATACTGAGGGGGCTTCCCCTGAAGTCTACAGGACTGTCCCAATAATTCTGCCATGATTGAATATTAATTAATCACATGCAAACAAGGAAAATTTCAATAAAAACACCTAAAGTTTCTAAAGAAACAAACAACTGAATCACACGCCTAAAAAAAATCTAAGAGTTCAAACCATGTGCAAAAAGTAACTTCCCGTACTAAAAAGCACTAGTTGGTGATGAAATCCAACTTAGTAGAAGTTTAATACAGAAAGAGCGGTTTGGAACAGTTACCACAACAACCTGCTTAATGAAACAGATTGGCACAAGTTTCTTCACAAAACCATCTCAAGTGAAGAGAACCCCTTAGAGAGTCCAAGTGAGTATAGTCGATGTCTACTCTAGGTAAAGTGAGATCTTTCCTTCGCCGGAACCTTAGGAAATAATCTTAATTTTATGGACACTAAGGTTACCAATAGCAAAAAATACAACTGGGCGAACAATCTACGATCCGATTCTATGCGCAAGGGCAGAGAAGCAAAGCTCAATCCCCTCGAAGGCTCCTCGACATGGTCAATCCGAGGTTTACCTACAAGTGACCCCAGACTCCTCGACAATGGTTAATCCAAGTTTTATCATTTATAATGCGCGCAGATCTTCTATCTTTCCCAATGAGACATAATTGATTGTCTGAAAGGTTTGGACATGATCTCGTGATTAACTCCTTTAAGAGAAGCTTCCCAGAATGTACCAATTACAATAGGATTTATTTCCTACCGCAATATTTTTCTACTTGTTCGTTTTTACTATCTTGGAGAGTTAATTACTCCCTACTCCAAGATACTAGCCTAAGCTATATTTTTGATAAGAGCCCTAGAAATAGAAAAAATTACTAGATCAACTTTTAATTAAGCGTTGTTTTTATGGGATGTTTCTTTAAGTCAATAGGTATGAAAATGAAACTTTGATGGTGTGAAGACTCGACTCCAAACACACAAAAAATGCACCTAAAATGATAAGCAATTCATTTTTCTTTCAATGAAGTCTAGCTAAAAGAAAGAGTTCGAGAAATGCAATTTCTTAAGAGACAATTCTTTCTTTCAACATGAATAATAAATGAAAAGAAAATATTTTTGTTTTTCAATAAGAACTCAAAACGAGACAAACAATCAATGCTCATTATAAATCACTTTCAATTTTCAAAACTTGAAACTACAAAAACAACTTTTCTTTCAAAAGAGATCTACAAGTTCTAGAAAAGAACTCAAAACTATGAAAAACTAATTTTGAGATCTAAAAACTTCAAAAATCTAATTGAATAAAAGCTTCAATTTTTTTTTAGAATGTTTTTATTATTTGTTCAGTAAACTAAGGATTCATTTCCGCAGAATAACAAACAAATAAAAAACATCTAGATATGTTTTCTTTTGTAAAAATGAAATTCAGAACTTATAACAAAGTTTGTTCAAAGATTTGCAAAGAGAAAACTAGATCTATTCCTCAAAAGGATGGGTTTTGTAACCAAGTCAGACTCATCAAGAAGACAAAAGACACCAGTGTGATCTAAGGTATTTCAAGCTTCTAATATTTGAGTCACTATAGAGACAAAGTGAAAACCACTCCAAGTATGCAAAACTTCTAAAAAATCACTCAAAACAAGAAATACTATTGGAACTTACTCACAAGAGATTTTTGACAGAAAAAATATAGATTTGGGTAGACACTGAGAGTCCTAAATCAAATCTAAATGTGAACGGGAAGAAGGAATCTTAAATTTTTCAAAAAATTTAACAGGGTCCGTAAGCTCCAAAGGCAACAGGTGCGGTCCCGCACTGGTTACTTAAGGAAAGTGCGAAGATGCCCGCACTATGTGTGAAGACAAAGTGCGGTCCCTAGAAAAGTTTAAGAAAAACACAAAATACTTCAAAATTTTTCAAAGAAAAGTAAACCTAAGCCACCCAAGCTAGTATACATCAATCAAAAACCAGAAAGAATCATTTTCTCAAGTCAAAACAAAGGAAAACCAAAAATCAAAAGCCTTCCCCATCGGAGTCGCTAATTTGTTGGCCAGATAAACTGATCTTGTGGACAAGACCAATCTCCCTAGTATCAGAAGATAGTCTAGAAAAAAACAGACAATTAAATCTATCTTTCTCTAGATAAATCACGATTTATAAGTAAATGCTACAAAAGTTTTACGATCCTACCTTGATCCAACGCTTGTTTGTAGTAGTCGTCCTTCAGTCACTCGAAAGAGTTATCTTCTAAGACCTGCAATAAAAAAAAAACATACATCAAATAGCACATGCATAGCATATATTCATAAATCATATCTATTATGGTCATCAAGGAATCCATAAAATAAACAATCAGTTGACAACTTATTGAGAAAAACAAAATTATTGGTATTAACTTTGAAATAGTAGAAGAACCTTACAACCTTTTTAGCCTTGATGTTGAATAGGTCTTCCCAGGGTCCAAGGAAAGAATTTCCTTTGCTCTGATAAGCCTTTCACTCTTCCAACCGAGATACATACAGGTATGTAATCTTTCCTCATAAAATCCTAGCTAAAGGAGTCTAAGTTCCAACAGCACTTTACCTCAAAGAACACTAAAGCTTGAACTCCTTTTGAGGCGGCCCAATGCCTCTTTTTATAGTGCAAAAGAGGAGGTTACAGTTCCACCTATGAAGGGATAGAATCCTTATTCAAAGGGATAAGCTCCTCACATCAAGGGGTTAGCTCCTTAAGGCATGGGATACATGAACCTGA
This sequence comes from Pinus albicaulis, assembly GCA_034641835.2. Classification (NCBI taxonomy): domain Eukaryota; kingdom Viridiplantae; phylum Streptophyta; class Pinopsida; order Pinales; family Pinaceae; genus Pinus; species Pinus albicaulis. The sequence continues at coordinate 117,380,140 of CM076573.1, forward strand.
AAAGAACGAATTTTCCCCTGCAGGATTCCTTCCAGAAGCTTCTAGAAATGACTGAAAGTGAGATTTTTGAGTTTACTTGCGCCCTTTTAATCTTTTATAGGGGTCCACATTGTTAACATAGAGAAAGTGCAGTCAAGTACGTAGGAGACATGACCATTTGGTGCGGTACCGCAGGTAAGACAAAGAGAAAGGGCGATAATAGAGTTTTAGAGACTTTTGAGAGATTTTCTCTTATTTTTAAAGCTTGACATGAGGAACTAATGTTTTTAGACTTTGCAAAGGAGGAAAGTATGAGTGATAACGAGCTCATACGGACAATGAAATGTCAAGGTGAAAATTTTCAGTGCAACAGTGGATCTGTTCAACCTAGACCATCCATAATTAGGGCTAACATGAATTAGGGCTATTTCAGTGCATTAGGGAACCCTCCCATGACTCTTAAATCTTATGTAAATAGATTGAATGGAAAATTTTGTGAGAAAATGAGCTTGAATACATAGAACAATGGCATGTTATCTAATCCAGAATACCATGTAATAAACAGTTACAAAAACATTAGCTAATAAAAGAACATCAAAAATGTAGGGAATGCTGAGGGATGAAATATGACTCGAAGAGGTGTTAGTTGTTTCGAAAAATTACAAAGAAACATGTAGAAAAATGTTCATACATAAGTGATGCAATTTTTCAAAGTGGTTTTAAAGTATTCTCAGAGGTGACGAGGAGTAGCTTAAATTCAGAGAGATTCAGGTCTTAGACGTGGGCTCTATAGGAGGAGAGCAACCTGGATAGTGTGCAAGAGAGGGAAACATGCAAGAGAGTGCCTAGGTGGAGTGGATCTAGCTGTCACCTAGAGAGGTTATAGAATATGAAAATTTCTAGGCCGGGCCTAGGCTCTGATACCGTGTTAAACTTAGGAATTGTAAACAAACACAAATAAGAAAGATGAGCATGAGTTGTCATTCCATTAATGCTTGATGTAAATTTATACTATATTAGGTGTGACTCTTGGATTCCACATTCCAATATCACTTGGACTCCTCTTTTAATGTTCTCCTTCCACACCTATCCATAGAGGATTAGGTGTCCAACAAAATAAAATAGCTCGGGCGATGGTAGCTTATCTTTGAGAAGATATGTGGTGGCTACATGCCTATGAACTATGTTACAATGAGGCTCAATGGCCTATTTATTATTGAGAAACAATATAAAACCCAAAAATTCCAAACTCCTAACGCTAGGAGATCAATCGCCAAATCTGTGAGCCTTGTTGGGGTAAATTCGTACAGCAACTTCTCGGGGTCATGACTTTGGCATACGATCTTTGTTTGACGTGAAAAATACTTTGTTTGAAGTATCTATCTCAAGACTATGAATTTCAACTATAAACAAAATTCAAAGACTAAATTGTTTCTTTTTTCCAAAAAAAACATCGTTTAGGGCCTCAAAACGACTCCAGAAGTTCAAGACCAGAAATTTTTTGAAAAATAGTGAATTGTGCTACAATTAAAGAAACTAAAAAACTGAAAGAAACAATGGTTGATTTCCAATTGTAATAGGCGAGTGGTCACCAAATATCCACTTCGATTAGTCCTTCCCCCTTAGGAAGTAATGTTCCACATTGTGTTGAGTGCCTCCATGAGATGGGGAAATTTGTGCTAAAATTCGTCCCTAGTGACCCACTTACATTGGTGTAGGATTTGGCCAGCTTTAACAACCTGATAAAGTTGGATATTTTTCTAGCAAGTGTTCTTGATATGCATGTCCATGATTTGATCAGTTGTGGCATGTTTCGGGCATTTTGGATTCAACTCCATTGGAGTGAGTTTTTCTGCAATGTCGGATGTGTCCAATAGTGGTGGAAGGTATGGTCAAAGGTAGTCCACATTTAACAATGGGTGCAGGCCAAGGAATGGTGGAATTCTAAGCACAATGGAATTCTCCCCTACAACCTTGGTGATGGTGTATGACCCATATTGGAGTGGGTGAAGCTTGCAGTATGGCCCAATGGGGGGCTCCTTATACAAATAACAATGTAAAGTATGAACCAAGAAATATAAATTCAAAAGGAGAACTCTAGCAAAAAGTCCCCAAAAAACATGAAAAAACAACTCGAAAATGAAAAGTGTTGATGGTGGAATAACATTTTTTTCCTCGGGTAAATTTTCAGCATGTTAAAAAAATGGTGATGAAAACCATTTTTTTGTGTGCAAAAAACACCCTGAAAATGAAAGTGTTGATCATGGAATAATGTATTTTTTTTAGCATTGATTTTCAACATTTTAAATAATGGCATAAAAGAGAAAATATCATGACTAAAAAAAAACTTAAAATTTCAAAAGAAAAATGAAAACAATAAATTACAAAAAAAAATTAAAACTAAAATAATGAAAACAAAATCAAAATTGAAAAATAATAATAAAAGTAAATAAAAATATATACTAAAAAAAAAAACACAAAATTAAAAAATGACAAAAAAAATCAAATATATAAAAATATATAAAAGGGAAAAAAAAAAACACATAAAAATGTAAAAAATAAAAATAAAAAATTAACCTATGAAAGAGAGCTTAGGAAGCTATACATTTGGAGGATTTAGCGGAGACCTTCTGTTATAGCTAGGTTTTGGAATTGAATGGGTAGGGGGAAATCTAGAATTGAACTATTAGGGAATATGGACAGGTAGTGCTGGGGGTCTGACTTCAGTATTTTTGGCTCCTCTACTGAATCCGGAAGGGGTGAATCACTTTCTGGAGGGGGTTTAAAAACTATTTTGGAGGCTCAAAATAGAAGAAGGATTCTGTGGCATGACCAAAATCCTCAAAGTTTTCAGTGAAACTTAATAGACAGGCTAGGGTGAAGGGAAAAGAGGGGAATTTTATTAAGGAAAGTCTCGTATGGCCAAAATTGGTATTTAGAGTTGATCTCCATTTAGACCATGTAATGGCTGCCTCAGATTCCATTATGGTAGATAGAGACAGAAAAATTCTTCCCTGGAGAATACATTACTGAATGGATCAATAGAAGTTGGGTTGATGCTTTGGATAGAGAGATGGAGGTTAAAATCTTGTCGAAAGGTTGGTTCATGGTCAATTATAAGAATTTAGAGACACTCAAATGGGTCCTAAAGAGACAATGGGGTTTCGACATTTCCCCTATAATTTCTAAGAAATGGAATCCTCCCTTTGATGCTAATAGAGAATGGGTGGATGAAATAAATGTCAGTGTCAGACTCCCTATGTGCCCCGCACACTTTTGGACTTTGGAGGTGTTTCATGCAATTGGGGACAACATAGGGACTTTCCTGGAGACGGATATGTTGTTCATGGAGACCGCTCTAGGAATACTGCTCAAATTTTGATTAAAATAGCTCCGAGAGATGGCATGTTCCCAAATATTATGCTCAATTTTGATGGCATGCAACTGATAAACTGACAAACTATGAACGCCTATCGTTCAGATGCCATCACTACCATCAATTAGGTCATTTGGCGCAGGATTTCCCTCTGGAATTTTCAAAAAGCAGAAACCACAAGAGTGGGGCTACCCATGGTCCCCATATTAGATTGGAGGTCCCATATCAAGAGGAGGTGGAAAATGATAGGATTTGGGAGGCACATATGAAAGATAACACACAACAGGGGGAAGAGGTTGTTAGGGAGGTTGTGACACGAGTTGAGATGGTGGACATGTAGGATACAGTTTCGGAACACAATCAGGAGCAGATGGTGACCACCCCTGTTGATCTAGCATCAAATTTAGTTGGTATTGTCCCTTTCCCCGCTTCTCCTACTTTAAAATCCATTGATATTTATTTAAATTGCATGAGTTTCTGGTCCGTCCAGGCATGATCCAATTTCTTCCCTTTTTTTTAGTAATTCCTCTTTGGCTATGGAAAACATTATTACTACTATTCCTAAAATTTCTATAGATTTTGTCCCCTACAACCTGAGACCTGGAGATAAGGAATTTTTGGATAAGGAGGTCCAATTTGGGTTAGAAAATACATATTCCTTGGATAAATTCAATCGCGCGAGGGGGAGAAAATTAGATCTTTGCAAAGAAAAATTAAAGGGAAGTAATGATTTTTTTATGGTAGACATATATCCCTCAAAGGGGCTCTTGGAGCAGCGATTTCCCTGGATTTGGGATAAAAATTATTGTGTTATCATTAAATTGTAGGGGCCTGGCTAGTGCCCCCAAAAAACTAGCGTTCAAAAGCTATATTCCTCTCTATACAGCCGACATATTATTTCTTCAAGAAACCTTGGGTTTTAGGGACCTTATTTCCTCTTTACACTCTTCTTTCCTCCCTGGGTGGACTTTTGTTACCTATGATGCTAGGGGTTGTTTGGGAGGTCTCACTACGTGGCTAAGAAATTGTATTATCAAACTCCTAAACTGCTGGACCTTGGACCTTTTAATTGGGGTGGAGCTCACTTCTCTGGAGTGGGTCTTAAATCTCACTCTTGTCAACATTTATGGTCCATGTGCTTAGAGGATATATTTCTAGAATTCTATGTTTGATAAATCTTTCATGAAATTCCCACACTTGATTGTTACTGGCGACTTAAATTTCTCCCTAGGGAGATCAGAGGCCTGGGGTCCAAATTCTAGGACTGATTCCCTAGCTGACTATTTCCTTAAAAAACTGCGAGATGAAAACCTCTTTGATCCAAACATGCTCAAGTTTGTCCCTATATTGATAAATAATTAGGTGGGTGAGGCCAAGATTTCCACAAGGTTGGATCATTTTATTTCAAGTGATGATTTCGCTTCTCCAGTTGCCATTTTTCATCAATGGTTCAGTACTCGAGGAAAATCGGATCACTCGCCGATAATCCTTGAGTTGACAGGGTTGTTTTCCAAACCTTCTTCCCCCTTTAAATTCAATGTGGGATGGCTGAAAGAGGGGGGCTATCACAAAATAGTACTCGATACTTGGAGACATATCAGTATGACGAAAATTGTTTCATATGCCCATGCTCTTGTCAACAATTTGAAATATATCAAGACGGCTAGCAATTCCTGGGCTAAAGAAAAGGATAAAAAGGACTCTAAAGATCTGCAAGACATTACTGACACCCTGTAACAGATGTATGGAAACATTGATGAGGGTTTCTTTGATGATGATTCTCAAGCTAGGCTTAGAGAGTTGGAAAGCAAGAGGACGACACTGTTGAGGGATAAGGAAGAAAGATGGAGGTTGAAGAGTCATTCCATATGGTTATAAGCAGGTGACAAGAATAATAATTTGTTTCATAATTAGGCTAAGGGTCATATGAACTCGTACACTATTTGGGATCTCGCCACCACAAAGGGTGTAATGGAAAAATCCTCTAACAACCGGTCCCATCTATGAAAATCCTACTTTAAGAACCTTTATGATGAAAAATGTAGTGTCTGATTGGGGAAATCATCTCGGTTGCACAACATTTTCCTAGATATGTTTACTAGGAGGAAAATGACTTTCTTCTGGCCCTTGTAGAGAAGAAATAGGTGGAACTCATTCTCAAATCCATGTAAAAAGATAAAATTCCTGGCCCGAATGGTTGGACTGTTGAATTATTCCAACACTTCTTTGATCTGATGGGGGACACCATCACGAATGTTGTAGAAGAATCCAGATCTTGTGGCCACATCCGTGAAGCTCTCAAGACGAATTTATTGGCACTCATTCTAAAAAAGGATTCCCCTACCTATTTCGATGGTTTTAGACCCATTTCTCTTTGTAACTGTATATACAAAGTTATTTCCAAAACTATTCCTAACAATTCATTTTATCTAATAATATTTCTAAAGAGCAGTTTGATTTCCTGGATGACAGGAAAATTCATGAAGCTATTGGTGTGGCTCAGGAAACCCTTCACAATATTAAACTTTCCCCAAAAAAATGTTTTATTGTGAAGATTGACCTCTCAAAGGCTTATGATTGGATCAAGTGGCTCTACCTTAGATTCATGTTTACACATCTAGGGTTCTACAGTGATCCCATCAACTGGATTATGAGTTATATCACAAATGTGTCCTTTTGTGTACTTATAAATGGGGCTGCCTTCCCATTTTTTCTCAATAAGTGAGGTCTGAGACAAGGGTGCACTCTTTCCCCTTTGTTGTTTCTCCTTGTGGCTGAAGGCATCAGTCAACTACTTCATTAGGATAGGAGGGTCGAGGATATTGGGGGGATCTAGGTGGCTACAAAACTGTTCATATCTTATCTCCTTTTTTTAATGAAATTATTTTATTCTATAATGGGAAGAGGATAGATATCCAATGCGGGAAACATTTACTGGATATTTTTATCAAAGCTACTGGAATGAACATTAATTTTCAAAATTCCACCCTCACTCATGAGGGCATACATGAGACTGATATAGCTTTACAGATAACATCATTCCTTTCATTCAATCCCCTTTTAGCTCAAGCATTAAATACCTTGGGTCCTCCCTTAAACTGGACTCCTACTAAAAGGATGATTGGTGGTGGCTGGTTTCAAAGGTTGAAAAATAGATAAATATTTCGAGGCACAGGTGGCTCTCCAGAGTTGGGCATTTGGTTCTTATAAAATCTGTGATTATGGCTATCCCTATTTACTAGATTGCACTTGCTTGGGTTCCTATGGCATTTTGAACAAAATCAGAAGTATTTAGAGCATTTTCCTTTGGACTGGAAAAGAAACCAAATTGTACCACCCTTGGGTGACTTGTGAAAAAATTGGAAAACTGAAAGAATGGGGCGGTTGGGGCATAAAAAACCTTCGTCATTTTGATATTTCGTTGGTGTCTAAATGAGGCTGGTGAGACGTCACTACTAATAACCTCTAGAATTCCATGGTGAGAAGGAAATATATTGATCCCATCTTGGTTGATGAATGGATACACATGCCAAAGAAATCTACTTACAGAGTCTCCTTTATATGGAAGGCCACTCTATCAGATATGGTGTTAATGGAACAAGGGCTGGCTTAGAAAATTGGTAACGGGGAGAGGCGTTGCATTGGTCTAGACCCGTGGGTGGGATGCAACAACATGTTTTCACTTTTTGAAGGTTTCTTGGATGCTCTTCATATTAGAGGCCTTAGGAATGGTCTCAAGCTTGGTGAGATGCTGATGAACTGGGTATTGATGACCAGTGGAAATAGGAATGGATGGAATTTATCTCAAAGCTAGAGCATATTGGTGCCCATTTAAAATACTCTGATGATACCCTATGTTGGATACACTCCAAATCTAGTGTTTACTCTCCAAAGGAAGGGTATGCTCAAATTATAAAATCAAATGAGAAAGGTCAGGTGGATTGGTGGTATAAGGCCTTATGGAAACTTGGTGACCTAGCTAAAACAAAATTATTTGTCTGGTGCATCCTAAGGCACAAATTCCCTGCTTGGGATGCTCTTCAAAAGTGGTTTATGATTGGTTCAGGCTGGTGTTGTCTATGAAAGGCTGTTATGAAACTACTAATCATATTTCCCTCTCCTGTACCTTCCCAAGGAAAGTTTTGGATCACACTCGGTTCCTGTGCAACATTAGTGCTTGTTAGAGTGGGAATAACTGTGGGGATCCATGGAATATTTGGTGGGATAACTGTAATAATCAAGCCCACAAATGTATGCCTCTCATTCTCTCTTGGGTTATCTAGCTCGGTAGAAAAAAAAAAAAAAAAATTCAAGGAGATTATGACTCTACCTGATCATGTGGTTGCTAAATGTGCGGCCATTATCTCCTCTTTTCTCCCTTCCAACTTCCCTAATATGCCCTGAAGGGTTCAGACTGAAAACATTTATCATTCAATCTCTTGGGCATAATTTGATGGGGTGGCAACCCAATGCTCTTGTTGTGCTGGGATGATTATCCACAAAAACTAGTGTATTTCTTTGCCTACTGCAGTGGGTCTTGGTGATGGATCAAACAATTTCATTGAACTTAAAATGTTAAAACTCCTCCTCTATTGGTTTATTCATCTTGGCATTGAGTCGATTAAAATATTTAGGGATTCAATGAATGTTATAAACTGGTTTAAAAACTCTTAGAGATGTTTGAACATTTTATTGCTTCCTATACATGAATAAATACAGGCTCTAAAATCTCATTTCATTTTGGTTTTTGTATGCCATATCTAGAGGGAATACAATGGGAAAGCAGACAATCTATCTAAGATCAGTCTACAACTTGCTTTGGGCTTGTGGAATATAGATGAGATGATGGTATGGTTGTTTGTGTGTCGAATACCAGACCATACTGATTGATGTTGTCTTTCCTACACTTCACATTTTTTTTTTCTCCAGCCATGATAAATCTCTCGGCCTTTTATATTATAATTACTAAAAACAAACTAATTTTTTCAAACAATTATCCATATTTTTTACTTGTGAATACCTATCCTCCTAATATGGGACTGTATTTTTGGGGTTGTTTTCTCTTTCGAGAGGCCCTTTGACTTATATGTAGGGTGTTTCTCCTTTCTTGGAGGCCCTTCTAGTTTTTATGGCTAATATGTCATTTTTGTGATACTCGCTGCCTTGTTGTCCTCTCATCTTCTTTCAGAGGTTTATTATGTGCAACTGCTAGTCTTTGTTCCTTTGTCTTTTGTGGAGGTGTTTTTTCAGCCTCAACCCTACTTTTCATAGGGCGATGCTCTCATATGGTATGCTCCGGCATTTACGATGTAAATTTTTGTTATATATTTATAAAAAATTTTCTTTTTTTTTCTATGGAAAAAATATATAAATAAATATTCTCAAAAAACATAATGAAAAAATCTTACCAAAGAAACAAAAAAAAAATTAAAAAACAAATAAATAATACTTTAGCAAATAATTAAATAAAAAGAAAATGTGAAAATAAACCAATAAATAATACATTAAAAAACCCATTTAAAGAAATCAATAAACTAAAAATATTAAAAAATTAAAAGACTTAAAAAAAACATAATAAAAAAATTCAAAATAATAAAAATAAAAAACATTTAAAAAAAATAAAATTATAGAGAATAGTTAAATAAATAAATAAATAAAAATAAAAACATTAAAAAAAACAAATTTAAAAAATTTAAGAAAAAAAAACATAAAACCAATTTAAATTATTAAAATAATAATAATAAATATATATTAAAAAAAAAAAAATCGGCCCCTTCGGCCCCTGGGCATGCTTCAGTTGATTCTCAAAAGTCACTTCAGCTAGGCCAAAGGTTCGAAGCGCAGCTGCCTTGGACGGGTCGAGGCCCCTCTAGCCACCTGATGGCTTGAAGCCAATTCTGATAATTGACTTCAGGTTGCTGGGTGGCCAAAGGGGCCTCTACCCTTAGCTAGCGGAGCTGTGCAGCTCCGCCCGCCTAGAGCAGTGGCACCTCGAGTCCTTGGGTGAACTCAAGCCGATTTTGAGAATCAGCTTGAGCACGCCAAGGGGCCTAAGGTGCCAAAAAGATTGTTTATTATATTTTTTTTATCCTAAGATATTTTGTTTTTAAGGGTTTTCCAATTTTTTTTTTTTTTCCCTTTGCAATGTTTTTTTATAATGAGATTTCTAATTTTTTTTCCAAAGTTTAAAAAAATTAATAAAATTAATATCTTAAAGCTATGATTTCTTTTATTGTTTTAAAAAATCCACACAAAATATACATTGTGAATATAGATATAACTAGAAAAATATGTATTTTAGGATATTTTAACTAAAAATGACACTGAGGGGAGATGATTCTGAGAATCACCTTCACCTCACCGGGTGGCCCAAGGGGAATTTGCGTTGGGCTTGGTGATTAGCACCCTAGGGTGGAGGCCCTTAGGCCCACCAAGTGGGCTGAAGTTGATTCTGAGAATTTCCTTCAGCTCGTTGGGTGGCTCGAGGGCCCTTCACCTTGGGGTGGTGACTCTCAGTCGATGTCGGAGGCCACTCAAGCCACCTGGTTAGTTGAAGGCAATTATGAGAATCATTTTCAACCCCTTCGGTGGCCTAAGATGCCTCTGTCCTAGGTTTGTGGAGTTGTGTAGCTCCTCTAGCCCAGGGAGAGGCCCCTTAGGCTGCCAAGTCATGGTCTTCAACCCATTGGGTGGATCAAGGGGCCTCTTGCAGCTCTGCCAACCGAGGGTAGAGGCCCCTTGGGCCACTTGGTCGTGGCCTTTATCTCTCTAAGTTGCCCGACGGGCCTCCTCCAAGGAGGAGAGCCCTAGAGCCAACACGTGGGCTAAAATTAAATTCTGAGAATCATATTTCAGTCCTTCAGCTAGCTCAATAGGCCTCCACCCTCAGCTGGTGGGCAGAAAGCCAATTCTGAGAATCGGCTTTTAGCCCATCATGAGGCTTGATGGGCCTCTGCCCTGGGATGGTGGAGCTGCACTCCTGACGGGCTGAAAGGCGATTCTCAGAATCAGCCTAGTGGCCCTATGGGCCAAAATATTTTTTATTTTTATTTTATTTTTAAATTATTTTTTTTAATATATATATATATATATATATATATATATATATATACTTATTTTATTTTGTTGTTTTTTCATTTTTTAGATTTAATTTGTTTTCAATTTTTATATTTAAATTATATGTTTATTTTTTTATTTGTATTTTTCAATAATTAAATTTTATGTGAATCTTTTTTTTTCAAATGTTATCATTTTTATATAAATTTCATAAAATTTGTTATTTTTATTTTTTATTTTTAATTCAAAATTTCCATAATTTTATTTTATTTAACGTGCTATTTTTAGCGTAAATGTGATAAAATACATATTCTCTTAATTACATGTATATGAAAATGTATATTTTTTGTTGAGTTTTTAAATTATTATATTTTTGTGAGAATTATTTTATGTGTATTAAAATCTTAACTAATGATATATAAATATAGAAGAAATCATAACCTCAATATATTAATTTTAATTTTCTTTTTAAACTTTGGAAAAAATAAATAAAGTTTCCATTATAGGAAAACATTTCAAAGGAAAAAAAAAACAAAAAATTCGATAACTTGAAAAATGGTTAAATAATCAACATTTAAAATATATATATATTCTCCTAGGATATAAGAAAATTTAAAGTGTTAAAAATATGCCTTAAAAAAAAATGTTGATGTTTTTAAAAATCTACATGAAAATCACCAACATTTAAAAACAAAATCCACACTTCATACATTAGAAAATTTAAAGTGCCAAAAACAAGCCCTCTAAAAAAAGGGATTGATGTTGCATCAACACTTTTCAAAATTGGCATGAAAATCACTAACATTTAGAAAAGAATGTTCTTACTTGATAGATAAGAAAATTTAAAGTGTCAAAAATATGCCAAAAATATGGTATATTCTCAAACAACACTTTTCAAAATCAAATGATTTTTTGCTACCTCAAAAAAAAGGTGTATTCTAAATCAACACTATTCAAAATCAGATGATTTTTTCCTTCTTCAAAAAGAAATGTGTACATTGAATCAACACTTTTCAAAATCAAATGATTTTTTTCTACCTCAAAAAAGCAGGTACTCATTTCAAAGTTTACATTGTTAAATGTAGTCTCATTTTGTCGAACACCTGGAACTTGTATGGTGCAAAATGTTTATCATGTCGCTGGTTGTGATTAGCATTGGCTATGTCTAATATTTCTTCGAAATACTAGAGTATGTGTTGAATGCGCTCATTGAAGTTGTTTTCCTTGTGAGCTTCGAACTATACATGAGACAAATCTTCCTGAGCTGCTGGAAATGGTATGGCCACATAAATGGGACATATTCGTTGGAATCCTAACCCCACCTGAAAGGGGCTATAGCCAGTTGAGATATTGAGAGTTATGTTGTAGCTATGTTGGACATAGGGGAGGCTCTCATCCCATGTGCATGGATTCTTCAAGTTGTACATTCACAGAATGTGTACAATCATCATGTTGATCAACTCAATTTGGCCATTTGTTTTGGGGATGGAAAGTTGTGGACGTGAGCTTGGTATCTAACATAGACTATAGACTTGACCATAATCTACTTACAAACATGTTCTCTAAGATAATGGGTTGTGGAATTCCAAAATCTAACCACACTCATTCAAAGAAGAGTGTCACGGTGGATTCTTTGGTGATGCTCTTCTTGCAGGTCGCGAGAATGGCCATCTTAGAGAATATGTCAATGACCAAGAAAACATAGTCATTTCCAAGCTTGGTAGAATGAATGCCCGACATGTAATCCATCGAGATGGATTCCCAAGTTCAACTAGGAGTAGGAAATGGAGTATATAGACCTTGTTTCTTAATGATTGGTTTCGAAGTGGCACACGAAATGCTAGATCTAGTGTACTTCCCAATATCATGTTGAAGGTTCGACCAATAAAAATAATTATGTAGTAACATCAATATTTTCTCTACCCCGAAATGTCTAGTGACCGACTCTAGTGTTCTTCCAAAATCATCTTGGCATGCTCACTGTAAGGAACATAGAGGTGTCACAAGTGGAATTATAATGCATCATGGAGGTGAAAGTTTTGAACTTGCTTGTCTTCCAGGAGCATCTAGTATGTGCTTCTAAATTTAGGATCACTCTTGTAGAGATGACGCCATTGTGAAGTCTCGTGCCCACAATATTTGAGCATAGTGGTCATTTCCATGACTGGTGGTTGGCTGAGACATTCTGCAACATTGGCGGTGCTGCCCTTCTTTTACTTAATGTTCAAATGGAACTATTGTAGGTATGTAGACCATTTTTTATGGTGATTGTTCTGTAAATTCCCTTATGTCTGGATAAAATACGAGGGATGGTGGTCGGTGTGGATGAACGTTTCCATCACCAGAATGTAATGCTTCCCTTGTCGGTAGGCCTGAAAAATTGAATATATATATTTTTCATAGGTGTGACACTTCCAAATGGTGTTTGAAAGTGTCTCAGTTTTATACGGCACTCAATGCCCCTATTGTGTAATAATTTCCCCAATAACTTAGTAAGAGCCATATGTCTCAATCTCAAATGGTTTCTATAGGTCTGATAATATGATCACTAGCACAGAGAAGAGGTGACTCTTCAATTCGGTGAAAGCCTTTAATTGGGACTCAGACCAAAATAACTGTTCTTTCACTCCTCCCTTGGTGACTTGAGTCAAAGGCCAAGTGGTATCATAGAAGCCCGACACCAACCTACAGTAGAAGTTTGCATGACCCAGAAATATAAAGAGCCAATCATTGATGACTTGTATCTTGGCTAGGTCCACATCCTGTCCCCAATCATCAATGATGTACCCTAGATATTGAACATGTGTCATACCAAAAGTGCATTGATCTAATTTGGTGCACAACTTGTCTTGCCGCAGTGTATGGAGGGAATGTTGAATGTGATGGATGTGCTCTTCCCAATGTTGGTTGAATATCAGGATGTGATCCAAATATACCACCATGAATGAGTTGGTAAAGGGTCGCAATATTTTTTCCATTAGCCTCATGAAGGTTGCGGGGGAATTATTTAACCCTAAAGACATGAATATTCATTATAAAAGGGTCTCGTTGGATTTAAAGGTAGTATTTCACAAATCAGAGGGTTCAACTGGTACCTGTTGATAACCAGACTTCAAGTCAATCTTGCTAAAATATTTTGCCTCCTTCAGCCAGTCTAGAATTTCATAAATCGACAAGATCAAATACCTATTCCATATAGTGATATTATTCAGTGCCTAATAGTCCATAACGAGTCTCCAGGTCTGATCCTTCTTCTACACCAACATGATTGAGCTCCCATAGTGTGATGAAATTGGCCTGATGTGCCCTTTAAGAAACAACTCCTAAACCTCCTCTTAGTTAAATCATTCTCAACAACATGATGTTGATATATAGGTACATTCGGTAGAAACATGCTCGGGGTCATATCTGTGGGGTTCTTGACCTGACAATGTAGAGGTAACCATACGGGTGAGGTGAATATGTCCATGTACTCCTCCATGACCTTGTCCATTTGTTGTTGTCGTGTGGAGGAGCCCTGTTTGGTGGCCGTGGCTACAATATTTTTCTAGTTGTGAGGGTGAATCATAAGTAAAACAAATTTCTCGGTCTTGGAAATGATCTTACTGCATTGATTCCAATGATAAAGGATATCGAGATAGGCATTTCTACCTCGAGTATCCTGTAAAATTTATTGCCCAAAGTAATAATAACATTGTGAGGCCTAGACTCAGAAATATCATGTCGCTTGCACAAGTATGGTTGGTCTAATAATACATCACAAACTTCAACAGTAGCAACATCATAGAGTACCACATTTGTGAAGGGCTTGATTTTGTAGTGGAGGTGACACTATTGGCTGACACAATGATCGCGTCCTTGGTGAAACCACACCATGATGTAAAATTGTTGGTGTGCTCTTATCGGCAGGACTAAATACTTCACGACCTTTGCTGAAATGAGGTTATTTTGGCTCCTAGTGTCAACAATGAACTTTGGTGGAGAAACCTTCACCCACATATGTGAGTGGAAGAGGTTCTCCCCCTCCTCTAGATATTTAGGATCATTCTTTTGGATATTGGTGGTGGAAAAGGTGGCAATGGGCTCTGCATAAATAATATACTTCCATTTTTCATTCCCCCTGTCAAGTTCTGAGTTAGAGTCAGAGCATGAATCTGATTCAGAAGCCTTTGGCTCGACCACTAGTGACTTCTCTTCTCGACACTCACTCGTGTTGTGAGAGGCGCTCTTATGAAATTCATACCACTTTCCCATTTTTTTATTTCTCTTCTTGGTGTTTTTCTTTCCTTTCAAATTCAATGGGTTTTCCTAGGTTTCCTTGCCCTTTGTTTTGTGGTTTTGGGGCTCATTTCCCTTGCTTCGAATTCGTAGAACCAAAATCTCTCTTCTTCTGTTTAAACTTCTGATCGATCTTGACATCATATCGATAAGAAACACCAAGAAAGGAGATGTCTAGGAACTCCATTTCTTATTGGGTATACCTATGCAAACAGTCATGGTAATTAAGTACCAAATGCCGCTCAAAATTGTTGATATCAATCTTCGTGCGAATGACATGGATACCATTTGTGAACTACAACACATCTTGGTGCTTTCTGTGTCACAACGTTCTCCACTTTATGTATTTATATTCATAGATCCCGATAAGGTAATATTGTTCTGTAATGGCATCTTGGAAATAATTCCAGGTGAGTGTGGTTGAGTAAATTAGGATTCCCTCTAGTCCTTTTTCTCACAGTATTTTTCCCACCAATCCTTGAGATGGGGGGCATATTTGAGGAGTGCAAAAGTAATATTTTCCTAATTGGAACAGTCATGAACCAAAACATATCCTTCCAACATATTTAACCATATATATACGACATTTGTATATGTCTCGCCTTAAAATACAGGAATCTCGAAGCTAACCAGTACCTACAAAGGACTAGGACCTCGAGAGTGGCTGCCAGAGGAAGATGTGTCACTTGTTGGTAGACATTGAAGGGTCTCGAAAAATTTATCCGTCATTGCATTCCTCTATTTCTCAAGTTCCTCCTCAAGAAATATCTTGAAAGGACCCCTTTCTCCATCGTCTTTATTTTCTTCCACCATGGGAGGTTTTCGGGGTTTGCGAGGTTGATCTTACAAAGGTTCAACAAGTTCAATCCCTAACTCCTTATACCTTGACCTCGTTGGGGACATGCAAAAAAAATAGCTCAAGATTAGTCCCCTATGGTACCATTGATTTATAATTATGCAAGAACGCAATAGAATAAAGATATAAACATAAAAAAAAGAGATGCAGTGGAAAAAAAACATAATTTAATTAATATCAAAGAAATAAAATATGCTTACATGTAGAAGGGAAACAAACTAGCTCAGGCGATGGTAGCTTATCTCTGAGAAGATATGTCATAGCTACATGCCTCTAAATTGTGTTACAATGAGTATCAACGGCTTATTTATTATGAAGAAAGAATGTGAAACTCTAAAAATACAAAAACCTAATCCTAAGAGATGAATCACCAAATTTTTTCACCTCGTTGGGGTAAATTAGCACATCAAATTCCTGGGATTGTAACTTTGGCATACAATATTCGTTTGACATGTACAATATCTCGTTAGAAATATTTATTTGATGACTACAAATTTCAACTAAAATCATGAGTTAATTAAAAAAAAATTCCCATTTTCCAAAAAAATGTCATCTAGGGCCTCAAAACGACTATGGAAATTCAGGACCCGAAAAACTGCCAAAAATAGTAAATTGGGCTAAAATTAAGGAAACTAAAAAAATAAAAGAAATAATGGTGGGGGTCTAAGTGAATAGATGGGTGGCCACAAAATATCCACTTTTATCATTGAATAATGTTAAAAAAAGCATTTATGTTCAAGTTAAGTGAACTTTTACCATTTCATGTTACAGGCACAAGTCTAATCTTATTTATTGCAGAGATCAACTAATTATAAATGATTGCAAGTTCATCCATGTTGAATGTTGGATAAAATATGATAGCTATAATCCTACACTTTTGAATCAGGTATATGGAAGGATTCATAGCCAAGTAGTGGTTCATGATGCTGTTGTAAAACAAATAACATCTAGAGAGAAAGAAGAAAAATGAGGGATAGTTAGCATTTATCAAAAACCACGGTCATTAGTTAACCATCTTATAGATTTATGTTCAAATGAAGGATATTGGGTTTTGGATTTATTTTAGGCTCATGTAAGTTTTATTATATAAAATTTAATTTCAATAATGAATATTTTTTATTTTTTTATGTGTTTATACTAATTTACTTAGTTGTTTGTTTTGTACTTGATAATTAGGTACATCACTAGAATGTTTCCTACAAAAAATAAGAAATATCATTCTCATTCAGAAATATTTAGTACAATGCAAATTTATCCAGCAAATAATATAAACATACAACATATTGAGTCTCGTGATTCATTAATCTTAAAGTTTCAAGCTTTCAAAATATTCAATAAGGTTTACAATTCTATCCCTGCTCACATTAAACCTCCCCCAGAAGCTTCCCAATTGCATTATGTTGAAGCATTTGACTATGATTTCTCAATTTTACTAAGGGAGGGAGAATTTTCCTCTTTAACTGACATGAAAAATGATGTCATAAAATTTGAAGTAAATATGGTTGTAGAAAAGAGGTCCAAAATGGGAAAAGCTATATTAAAAGAAGAAGAAAAACCTTCCTCATCTTCTGATGTAAAATTCAATACCATGATGAAAACTATGGAAATTATTATGGATAAGCTTGCTCTTGGTAATAATCCCCTACTTGTTGCACAACAAGAAACAAAGATTAGGAATCCTCAGATTAGAAGGCTTCAAAATTAACAAAGACCTAGGGACAATAGAAACAAACTTAATCAACAATTTAGGCGTCCCTTTCATAAAAATATAGTGGATGAGGAAGAAACACAACTTAAATTTAAAGAATACATCATTCATTGTTTAGATTAGGATGTATGAGGGATGTTCTTAACCAAAAAGGAACATGATGAATCTAGCCATGATATAGGAAATAATGAAGATGAAAAGCAATCTGATTATTTGAAAGGCTACCAACATGTTATCTTTGAGATGGAAAAAAATATAATTTGAGGAACATAGATGTTCCTATTACATCCAATAAAGGTTATCCAAAGAAAGATGCTCCAAAGCTAGTTAAACAGAGGAAAGACATGCCACCCCATGGTAAAGAGATTGAAAAAACACCATCAATTTTCAATCTAGAAAATGAGACGTTTAAGATCAAAATTGTTTTCCCTTTTGGTGAGATAATTAAGGTCACTGAATATAGGATCCAAATTGTTAAAATTCTTAGTACTCAACATGGACCTTCTGACATTATAAATCTACAAGAATACCATCCTACTATATTTCTAGGACTAAGAGTTGAAGATGAACAAAATGAAGAAGTTCCACCTTTCTATGTAAGTCTGAACATCCATGACATGACTTTAAATAATGTTATATAATATTCATGGGCCTCCCATAACTTAATGCCTAAGGTGACCATGGAGAGAATGGACTTAGACATAACCAGACCTTACAAAGACTTGTTTTCCTTTTATTCTAAAAGAGTTCAATGTATTGGTCTCATTAAGGATGTGGTTGTTGGTTTAGCTCAAGTGCCTACTACGACAGTGTTAATGGATATAGTTGTGGCTGACGTTCCTCCAAAATTTGGTATTCTTTTATCTAGATCATGGGCTTCTAAAATTAAAGGAACTATGTAGATGGACATGACTTATGCCACTATTCCAGTTTTTTGTGAGAAAAGAAGCTTGCACAAAGAATCTATAATGGCCTATATGGTTAGTAGCAAATATAAGATAAAAAAATTCCAATCTATGCAGTAAAGATTGAGTTGGGGTATTCCATTTTTTTCAATGAGGTCATTAATGAAACTAAAATTAAAAAATTAAAAAAAAATCAGCACGCTGAAATTCAGTAGTTTTCAAATAAATTTGATCACTGTAAATGGTCTAGGTTAGATATGGAGCTCCCCTTATTCCATCCATGTCCATCATCATCTCATAGGTCATGTCACTCATTCTCATTTAGAGTTTTAGGTCAGTCACTCCATCTCTATCTAGGTTTATTTTCTAAGTGTTCTTGTTTTTCCACTACAAAGACCAAAAATGTCACCAAAGAGGGTTGAAAGGATAAAAAGAGGTAAATTTTATATCAAAGGATTTATATTAAACTATAGGATTATTAGTGCACTTTATCCAAAGTTTGAGAAACATTATAAAAAATATGCTGATAGCCTAATGTTTGGGTTAATTATGTCTATACCCATAGTTTAAAGGCATTATGTACTATAACCAAAGTTTTCCGCTCATGTAATAAAGGTTTGAAAATGACAGAAAAGTTTTTTTGCTTCTGGTTAAATCTGAAGATCCTCCCATTCGATAGATAATTCCTCCCTCAAATCCATGGTCTATAAGCATTTTCGGCCACCCTTCCCATCCTAGCTTTATAGGCTGAGGGGGGTCTGAAACTTTCATTTCACTTACCTCAACCCCACCTTACATGTCAGCCCCTCATCATTTTGCACCCCCACTTTCTCAAACCTCTTACCACTCCTACACCCCCACCATAAATGCACCAAACCAACCCATTTTACCACTCTCCTTCCTGTGTGCTACCCCTGTCCACTCCCCTCCTACCATGTATCTCCTCCAGCTTGATCCAACTCACGCTTACCATTCCACTCTTTGTGCCTTCCTCCATTCATCTCCTGACACCTGGCATAGACCGTAAACCAATTAAATTTCTCACCCTTCCTTCATCATGAAATCTCTGTCATTACAGCCAACGTAGAAACAAAGTGGTTGAGTCAGTTAACATCAGGCCATCCATTTTAGGGGTAGCGCAATAGTCCATTCCAGATGGTTGACATGGTTAAAACAGCTCACCATTTCTACCACTTCACCAACATACAACTCATCCTGAAATTCCAAATATCAGAGCCTAAATTCTAGCATGGTATTTTTCCACCTGATCATGGTTATTGTTGCCTTAGACAAAGTTTTTTGGTTTGATAAGAATTATTATTTGGGTTATTTAATGTTTTTTGATGAAATTGTTAGTGATAGATCCGTTTTATGTTAAAAATTATTTCCAACATAATTATCTCAAAATACTCTCAATGTAATGAATTCATTTTGGGATTAGAAATCTACATCAGTCTCGAGAGATTGGCCTGGGTTGAATACCTATGTAAAAGGTTTTCACTCTATAAATAGGGAATATTTAGAGTTAGAGGGAGTTGATGGATAATGTGAGGAGAACCACTTTTGTAACATTTTTCTTCAGCTAATATACATTTGCAACAGACTTTCTTTTTCACTTGAGATTTCTCATATGTTACATCATCATGTCTTATGTATTTTTATCAGTTTCATAGCAATTTGATTACTTGGAATTCATGTCACATGCTCCAACTTCCTTCATTTGCAGTGTGCTACTGTAAAAGTTTATTTGATATCATATTAAAGACAAATTTTCCTCAGTTTCCATGAAAGAAATTATTTTGTAATTTATTTTCCATAGTTTTCTCCATGTCCAATGGTGGATTTCATCACATTTTTTCACGTGCATAATCTCATGAAAAATACAGAATTAGCATTTTGAAGTTTTCAGCTTTATACTGAGAATCTATAGGAATTTTGATAGATCGCTCTGAGACTGGAAGGGCTAACTTCAAGTTAAAATTTAGTTTGAAATAGTTACACTGAATTGATTGTTGAGCAGCCGAATCAGTCTGAGTTTGGAAATAACACCCGCATCCAACTAGAACTCGGCAAAATGAGTTATCAACAAAACACAATGGGATTGACAAACTCAAGATGATCCCAATTCCTAGCTCCTATCTACTTTTATAGGCTTGATGAACTCTCTAGAAACCTTATTTTAGTATTTCCCTTAGGAAACAAAGGAAAATATCAAGGGAAGATACCACGGGAAAATAACACAGCTAATACCATGGGTAGTTCTTGTCCATTTTGACAATATAAAAAAACACAAATATATAAATCCTCTCACCCAAAGATTGTTTTCCCTCAATCAATCCATTGTTATTGATAAACAATGCATGTGTACATTGATACCAAGATCCCATATCTTGTTTCATCTGATTTTACAAAGATCTTGGTTTGTGTTTAAAAAAAATTCTTCAAAGTTTGGATTTAAGAGCATTTTTTGGAAGCAAAATGATTTTGCAAATAATTGTTTCGGGTTTAAAGATTTTTTGAAAGACATTTCTTGGAGGCGGCCTGATTTTGCAAAAAATTGTTTTGGACTTAAAAAAATTTATTTGACGTACATTCAAAAGACATTTCTTGGAGGTATGTACGTGTTTTGAGTTGAATTAAATCTTTTGAGCTTCGTTTCATTTTTATAAGACATTTTTCTCTCGAATTTTTTAAAGTAAGTGTTTTTGATTGGAGTATGTATTTTTTGCAAAAAATTTAAACTGAATTTTTTTAAATTAAATCTTTTGAGATATTTTTTGTAATCGAGTTATTGTGTAATTTTTTGAAGGAAATTTTTTGAACTTCATACCCTATTATCATGAGAAATTGAAGAACTTGTGCAAGAAAATATGATCGAAAAAGAGACCCTGAGGAACGTAGAGAAGAGACGAGACAATCTCGCAAAAGAAAGTTAGAGGCCCTCTCAAATATTGAAGAGGAAAATCAACGTCAAGTAGAAATTGAAGCAGGTATGTAAATGTAAATATTATGATCTATTGATATATTTAAAATTTTCCTAATGTAAAATGTGAAGCTTAATTTTTATTTGATGAACTAATTTGAAAAATATTTTGTTTAATGTAAATAGACAGAGATATTCCTCAAAATATTGAAGAAGAAAATCAACCTCAAGCAAAAATTGAAGCAGGTATGTAAATGTAAATATTATGATCTATTGATATATTTAAAATTTTCCTAATGTAAAATGTGAAGCTTAATTTTTATTTGATGAACTAATTTGAAAAATATTTTGTTTAATGTAAACAGACATAGATATTCCTCAAAACATTGATGATGAGATACAAAATTTTGAAAGAGAAAGTGAAAGAGATATTGAACCAATGATTGAAGATGGTGAAAATATTGAAAGAAATCCAAATAAAGAAATTGAATCACAAGGTATGTACACACACACACACACACACACATATATATATATATTAAACACATGCACATATCATTGAAATTATAGATATATTTATTAATTTAGTTATTTATTGAATATGTACTATTTTTTCGAATATGTACAGATGAAATCACTATTGATAATGAGATGTTAGAAAATGTTGACACTCACACATATGGAGATAAAAAACCTGACCATGTTATACGATATCGTGTTAACTGCATTTTTGAAAAGTATTTCTTAAATGAGCGGGTGACAGTTCAAGCTCAAATGTTGAAAGGTCTCCTATCATTAAGGAAATTAAAAGAAGCTACGACACTATTGGGTGTTCGAAAATCAACCAAAGATAAAAAAATGAAAGAAGATGTGATAAAAAATATGAGTAGTGCTAGAAAGTCAATTAAGAGATCTAGAGAGAAAGATGTTTCAATTTTACATATAGGAATACGGATGGAAATGGTTTTATCAAGTACTCAAGAGAATCATTTGGTAACATCTATGACATGAGCACTGGGAACCTCACGAAAGAAATTGCACAAACATCAGAAATTTCGGCTGCAAATAGATGTAGATGATGAACTCGCTTGTTGGAGAGCTATTTGTAGGCAACCATACAAAGATAGACTTGGAGAAAATGTTAAAAAAATAATATATGAATATTGGAAGAACAATTCGCGTGTTTTTCCAACTGCAAGGCATGTGATGCGAAGAAGAATAGCACGAAATCAGTATGAAGAACATGAAAAATATTTCTTGGAAACCGCTTAGATAGAGTTATTCAACAAGCTCAAAGAAGATAATCATCAAATTCATGTTTCACTGAGTGCTTTTGTTCAACAAAAACCACGATATGTAAAACCTATCACCATACGCGACACTTGTTGTTGTCATTATCATGTGGAATTTGAGTTATATTATGACACATTCCTTGATTTCGGTAGAACATTATGGAAGGATTCACCTCCTCCTTCCACTATCCGTGATTTCGTATCTCAAATTCTATGTGAAAGAGAAAGCGATGAACTATTTTACAAAAAGAAATGTGTTGGTGGTAAAAAATGTGATGATTGTGGAAATTTGACTAAATTTCAAAACAAATATCATATTGATATAAATTTTCAATCATTGTCCAACATGAAAGTGAAATGGAAGAGATATGAATATCTCGATACATCGATTCAAGGTGAAAATAGTGTTAAAATAATTGAATTACTAGAAGACGAAATTTTTCTGATAGACTTCTTGAGAAAGTTTGAGGCAGAAATTTACAAATACACCAAGCATTCCCATAGAGCTCGATGGAAAGACTTGCAATTCAAAAAATCTCATGAATTTTTTCCACCAGGAACCATTTTGCCAGTGATTGATTTTGCAGAAAACTACCCATTTTTTCCACAAAAAGAAATTCATAGTGAATACTATCATTCTGACCAAGTCTCCATGCTCGTCCATATTCTATATAGACATGCTGAAAAAAATGTTGATCATATAGAAAGCACAAGTGAAAATCGACATATCATTAAAGAATATCATTTTTATATCAGTGACGATCATACACATGATACATGTTTTGTACAACATTGTTTTGGAAAAATTTATGATTCATTGAAAAATCATGGAAGAATATTCAATGAACATTGGATATGGTCAGACGGATGCGCAGGTCAATTCAAATATGCACGATCATTCTTTTTGGTGTGTTGTCTTCATAAGAAAACCTGCATTAAACATTGTTGGAATTTCTTTGAGACTGGCCATGGAAAAAGAGAACATGACGGTGCAGAAGCATGCATAAAATGAGCACTTCAAAGATATCAAATGAACCACTATGCAAGCTGACTTTTGAATGTTGAAGAAGTTGTTCAATGGTGCATCGCTGCTCTAAGCCATGAGACTAACCCATCAAGGGAAGTGCGAAGGTACGTTCAATTTAACTTATATTGGAAATCTGATTTTAAACATTGTACATTTATCATGCAATGATTATCTTTGATTGTATTTTGATATCATATTTACAAATTCTTCTTCTAATTTTCCATATAAAGGTTTTTCTGGCATATTGGAATTGAAGACGTAGATAGATCAATTGGAAGTGACATTGAAACAATAAAAGGGACTCGAAAATTGCATTCAATTCAAACAAAGTCGTCCAGAAATGTGTTTGCATTGGATAAAAGAAAATATTCTTGTTTTTGTGATGTTTGCATAGACAACACAAAATCCAATGACGTTTGTGAAAACAAAATGTATGTGAACGATTGGAAACATACAGAGCTAAATACAAAGGGAAAAATGTCTATTGCAATGTTTGAAGAAATGCAATCAGAGGAAAATACAATATCATCCGATGGTGATTGAGTTTCTGATCTTGTTAGAGAAGGTAACATTTGAATTACTTTCTAATGATTTAAAGATCTAGAAATAAATTTAAATATGCATAATTAAATGTTAAATTTATTTTATTGTGCAAGAGATGTTTTTGCTGTAATTGCACCTATTGACAACGATGAAAATGTGAAGTATTATTTGATGCGTTGCATTGAACGAAAAATGAAATTATTACAAGACTATAATGATCACGGATTTCAGTATGACAGAGGGTCTATTATACTGAAAGGTTATTTTTTCAGACAAACTCATCAAAGTGGAGACTATGTTTACTTTGAAGACTATGAACCTGATTCCATAAGTTGTCAATATAGTCACTTGGTGTGTGCAGCACGCATAAAGTTGATAGAAGTTCAATCAAAGAAAAAATAAAAAATTAAGAGATGGAAAATGTCAAAATCCGATCATGAACGAATTATTGAAGATGGAATTCCATTAGAATTTTTTTGAGTGAATTGTCCAACAATTTATTCTCTTTGGATTAAATATGTTTTAGAACTTCCAGTACTCAACTAAAAATTGAGTTGTTTATGTTATTTGTGCAAGTGTTTGCACATGTACAAATTGTTTGGGTACAAGCACGTGCTCTAGTATCAACTGAAAGTAGCTTTTCTATACATGTCCATTGATGAAAAATGTTATATTTATTGGATATATATATATATATATATATATATGTGTTCTAGAATGAAATTAATTTTTCTAGTTTTACTATGTGCATTGATGAAAAATTATTTACGTAGTCAATATATATGTTCTAGAATGCAATTAACTGGAACTAGTTTTTCTATGTGCATTGATGAAAAACTAGTTGGATTTTCTGGTAAAAAGTTTCCACAATGTAAATAAATCGACAAGGCTACCTATTTGAGTGCATTAACGACATTGACCCAAATTCAAAAAACATATATATGTACTAGACTTATATTTCCAATCAAAATTAAAGGGATAATTTGTACATATATCTACTTATTTAAACTCTTTTTTCAATTAGAGCTCAATTGATACATGGTTAGTTGCATTGAAAAGCTATGTTCTTCCTATTGGAAATTTTTTCATTCAAACAAGACTACATGTAGAGATCAAAAGAAATATTAAAATTCCAAATGTACTTCAACCATCCAAAAGGGATTTGTGCAACATTACTTGACATGCCATTCCAATTATAGTGAACAACTATCCAATAGAAACATTTAACATTATATACCACATGTGCCAAATGTAGATTGAAACCATCCAAAACTTTAAAATTTTAAAAAAATTTCATAATATATCGTGCAACATTAAAACATTAAACATCACATGCGAAATGTAGATTGAAACCATTCAAAACTTGAGTTTAAAAAACTTTTTGATTATATATATTGTTACTTCACATGCCATGCCAATTATAGTTCAACTAGATCCAATAGAAACATTTAACAAATTATATACCACATGTGCCAAATGTAGATTGAAACCATCCAAAACTTTAAGTTTTAAAAACCTTTTGACTATATATCGTGCAACATTAAATCATTAAACATTTAAAGTTCATTAAATATCACATGCAAAATGTAGATTGAAACCATCCAAAACTTGAGTTTTAAAAACTTCACATGCCATGCCAATTATAATTCAACTATCCAATAAAAACATTTAACATTAAATATCATATGCCAAATGTAGATTGAAACCATCCAAAACTTTTAACTTTTAATTTAACAAAAAATATAGATCACAACATTACTTCACATGCCAAATGTACTCCAAGCATCCAAAACTTAAATTTTAAAAACAAAACAAATTATAACACATGTCATTACATAACATGCCAAATGTAGTTCAGATGACAAAATTACTTCACATTCACATGCCAAAAGTACTAAAATCATCCAAAAATTAAATAAAACAAATTATATTAACAATGTAATAAAATACGTCCAAAAATTGTAGATCTCACAAGTATCAAACTGTATCAAGTTAAACAAATTTTAAGACCATCTAAATCTTGAAATCAAATCTACAAATCATGTCCATCAAATAGAGACGGATCTAGCGTCTTTCCTATCCGGGTCTCAATCCGCGCCCTATCATGTGAAGCATCATGGGAAACCTACATACACAATGCACATGTACTTGAACATTAAAATTTGATGTTTTAAAAATGAATGAGAATATATATATATCTAGAACTTCATGTAAAAAACAAAATATAACAAAAAAATCATGCAATACCTCATAAGGTTCCCTCTCTATTTGATGAACAAGTTCTCCCATAGGAACATCTGTAGTGGTAAACTGTACAATATACATGTAAAGTTAAATATATATATATATATATATATATATATATTAAAAACTTTCAAATGAAAATGCACGTGTACATATATAAACTTATTTTCAATAATATTAAAAAAAGGAATTAAAGACAACTTGTTCAAATGCTGTGGATGTTCCTATCTCCGTCGCTAGAGTCCGCGAATTAAAGAAATCTTCTATAGGAACCTAAATTCAAAAAAATTTAAATAACTCAAAATATAGATCTCTCTCTCTCTCTCTCTCTCTATATATATATATATATATATATATATATATATATATATATCTCAATTTTTAATAGAACTTTTTGAGGTAGAATATATATATATATATATATAACTTTCAAACATAAATTTTAAACTTGTGAAAAATTGTCCATACTTGTGGCTCATCTCCCAAGGAAGTAGAAGGTACATCTCCCAAGGAAGAAGAAGGTACCGCCATCCCAAAAATATCGGATGGAATCGGTATCTGTTAAAACATTTTATCAAATTATATATATACATACATGTACATGTGTGCACAATTATTTATTTTAAAGTCACTTAAAAAACACTAACATTTTCCAACATATCTTGATGGTCAGACCCATCTGCATTTTTTGAACCAGAGGTCCCGAACGTGATATTAACATTTTCTTCACGCATCATGTTTGAGAACTGCAAATGGTGTTTTAACATATAATCACACATTTTCGTTAGATTAATGTACGCATAAAAATAAATGTATACATGTACATACTCATGTATTTATTACAAATTGTACACATGTATATGTATGTTAAAATATTTTCAAACCCTAAGGTCACTAACAAATACCGTTCTGGTGTTGTCTTCCTCATGAAAAATTAGGTCTTGCAAACCATTGCGACATTTTTTTGCATATATTCGGAGATCTTCAACATTCATGTTGTCAATCTCCTCATCTGTACAATATACAAAATTGGCACATGCATTTTCACGTGCTCTTTGTCGATTTAAACAAAGATCGACTCCACCCAATCTGCTATGAACGTTGTCAATTATAACATCCCTTGCTTCTCGACTTACTTGAGAAGTTGCATCCATCTCTGACCGTAGAGTTTCGAACCGAAACGATTGACTCACGAATGGCGTCTCAGGGTGAGGCAACTCCACATCTCGCTTAGCGCCCTTACGGTCATATAATCGACCTTTCCCCATGCCAAAAAATTCTGATGGAAGCTCATTGTAGTTGGGTTTCATACCCAAAAAAAATTCTGCATAAAACATTTGTGCAAAATAAACAGGAACCTCATCGTTCCATGGGAGCCTTCCATAGGACGCAAGGTGCCTATCATACAAATAACGATCTATGTCTGGGTGCTTGAAATACTACACCTTCAACATTTTTATTTTTGGCCCTTCCTTGTAATTAAACATTGACTTGGCCACTTATTTTGTAACTTTTTGTTTTACGTCCTCCCATTTATCTGGACCCATTACTGTTTCTTTTCTCTTTCTCATCATTTCCACAAATGAATCAGTCGTTGGCCCGAGATTTCTGTACACATTTACCATTTAACCCAATGAATGTGTAACTATTTCACGGCTTTGTCAACTCTCAACAGGTAGAGACAAAGGCACAAGATCTCTTTGAAATTTTGCATGAAGTCGTTCACTCCTTTGTAAGGTGCATTCCGCCATGTTGGTTTCCCATGGTATATTAGTAATCTCAGCTGGATAAGTTGTGCTAGGTTAACAACCTTCTTCTTGAATATAGCGGGCTGCCCTGTGTCTATTTTGACCACTACTTCGAACATTTTCGGCCTCTGCATCAATATATATAAAATTTGGTATATTAGAAAAAACACGTGTAAAAAAAGTTGTAAAAATTTAATGAAAAAATATTGAAATTGATGGCAACCTTGACGTTGTTGGTTAGCATCTTCTCCAACATGACCCTGCTAAGAACTAGACCTAGAATGACCCTGCTGAGAACTAGCAGCTGTTGATTGGCCTTTAGGAGAATAAATATCACCCCCTTCACTCAACCTGCTACCACTCATTGATGGCCCTCTAGGTGGATTTAAACCACCACCAACCTCTCGAGATGAGGGAGGAGCTTCATAAACAAATACGAATTTATAATCAATTGAAAAATACATTCATGTGTACATATAAATACATATACATATTCATTGATTAAATTGCATGAACCATACCTTGACCGGTTGAACCATGGGCACACTCCATGGATGGAGTAGAAACCCTTCTCCTCTTACCTCCTAAAAATTAAAATATGAAACTTATTAACAACTAATTTAACTCACAAAGTTAATAAAAAATCAATTCCATATGTACACACATGTATGGAGATTTAAGATTATATTTAAATACCGTGAACATCCCCCGATCCCTGAACCTCCATATGGGATTCAACTGATCTTCGTCGTTCATCCTCCATGATATATATCTATTGGTCGACATTTACACAAAATAGATTTCAAAAAATCAATTTGTAATTTAGTGTACACAAATTATGTAGAGCACAACTTTCAAAGCAACTTATACACTTTAGTTTGTGGGAGAAATGACACATGTACATAGTTTACCTTAAATTTGTTGTGTTTTATAGATATTAAAACGAAGAACTTCTATTTAGATCCATTCCAGAGATTGACTGTAGGGGCATTTACAAGATATGTCACCTTTCATAAAAGATGAGATCCAGAGGCTACCTGGCCCTTTACAGACTCTGCCTATAGAACTTGTAGAAGTAAACACTAGAGGCATTAACAATGTCAAAGAACGTTTTCATGCTCAGACATGGGAATATGTCTCTTTCCCTATGCAAAAAAATAGTTCAAGGTAGTTAATCTTCATAGACATGTCATCAAGCAAGTCAATGTGATCATCCCCAACTTAATTTTTATGAAATTAGGCTTGGAATCCTCTACAACCTGGTGGATGGAGTTGAATGGGAACTAGGTTGAAAGGCCTTTACAAAATACATGCTAGTGAATAACACTTACTAGGTTATGCCAACAAATAAAGTGGGAGAAATTTTTTCTCCTTGAGGTTGTCCAATTGGGTGTGTAATACCAACTTCACCCATTTCCTCACAGGTTTCTCTCTTAGGTTACAAATGTCTTCCACCTTAGTTATATATTTTTCAATTTCCCGAGGATTCCTTGATTTTTTTCTCCTACCATCTCCCTCTCTCACTCCCCAAATTATTGTCATCAAGCATGCCCCATTGAGGATCTAGAGCAATGTTTGCACCATACTTAGAACTATCATTGCTGATAATTGAAATTGGAGTCATGTATACTAGATTGCTTGCTTAAGTGGCTCTTACTTGGACAATATCCTGAGATGAGTTTGACATGATGGTCATATGAGGTTGGAAGCTACTTGGTGTAATTTTCCTTATATCTTGAAAAAAACAGAGCAAAAATGTCATTTTCGATCATTTTTTATTAAAGCTTCTACATACAGCAGATGTTATCACAATTGCAACACAATCATTTTCCATGAGCATGAATTATGAATGTTGCAAGCCAAATTGCAAGGAAATTTGCATTCATTTTAGGCAAAAGAAGGCTATGACATTAAGTTCCATGCTAGAACTTGTTGAGAGGATATGATACCTTGAAGAGGATACATCTTTTGGTGACGTCACTAATTGTTTCTTTATTCTTGTGTTTGTTAAACTTTTTTATCCTAGAGGAGGGTGTTATCCAATGTGAATTTGAAACCCCCCTCACATTTTTCAATGAAGGTTTTATTTGAATGTTAGGGAGCTACACAAGTTATAGAAATTCAATATGATGTGCCAAAAACTTTACAAACATCCCAAAAATAGAAACCACCTATTATACATGTCAATTAAATCTACATGGAACCAGCAAGAAATATGGTAAAATATAGAATTACGAATCCCTTCAATTAGTTTAAAAAAATATATATATGAAGAAAGCACCCAGAGGACTAGAAATAACAATATAGTAGAGCAAAAGAATAGTATCTTAGCAGCTATAATTGCAAGTCATAAATTAATATCATATATTCCAATTTCAGCACTAAAAGCAAACTCAAAATAACATAAAAGCAAAGACAACATTGTTTTACATGTAAGTAAACATTGTTAATGGAAATATGCAACATGGATTGGCATAATCATGCCTTCATCAATGAAATTTCATCAGAGCATTGAACAATTGTGCGCTAGAAGAATATTTAAATAAGTTAAAAGAAAAAATTGACCTATATTGTACAGTTTAAGGGACAGAAATCAATATGTAGAAATATTCACTTGGTTTTTATAATTGGATAGAGGAATGACTTAAAATTACCTTGTATGTCTTCTCGTTTTATAGCTCAAATTTTTAGGAAGGATTTAAGTATCCACATTTCAAGAATCACTAGAAGAGGTTGATAGAGAATATAGGAAGACCAAAAACTAACCAATGGTGTAATAAATGGATTTCTTGGGAGGTAGATTGGCATATGGAATTTTGGTAGCTAGAGCTTTTCCAAATAAGTGAATGTATTTGAAAACAGAACCTCTAGTTTATTTTGGTTTAGACAAGGTCTAGAATTTGAAAAGTGAATTCCCTCTTTCTTCCTCTTACATGTCCAATGATCGGAATCTGGATTGAGGGAAAAAAAACTTCCAAAATAAAAATTTTGCATTTTATTTGTTGTAAACATGAGTTTTTAAAAGCTAATTAACTCATAAATTTCTCACAAAATACACTTAAAGCTTGACACATAAACCCCTTCCCAACTGGCTAACTTTAGACGATGCTAAGCACATTTTTATTTAACTAATGAGGGAGATAGCCCAACAAAACTAGTTTGTTCATATTCAAA
Source organism: Pinus albicaulis (assembly GCA_034641835.2). Classification (NCBI taxonomy): domain Eukaryota; kingdom Viridiplantae; phylum Streptophyta; class Pinopsida; order Pinales; family Pinaceae; genus Pinus; species Pinus albicaulis. The sequence goes on from CM076573.1 coordinate 117,411,249, forward strand.
TCAAGTTGGTATCAAAGTACAATTTAGCTCATTTTAGTCACAGTTAGTTAGAAGAATTAGCTATTAATTTCTATCTTCAATTTCCTCTCAAAATGAATGTGTACGTGCTTTTGAGAGACACACTAGAGGAATAAGGTCCAATTTTTTGACGAAAATGGGCTATGAAAGTAAAGGGTTAAAGGAAAACATGTACAAGGCATTGTTGAGTACAAGGCATAGTTGAGCCAAATGTTGTTGAGGAAGGGCCTAATTATATGGGTCTTGGTTATGGAAAACATGATGGATAATGCTCCAAAGCCAAGGAGGCACATGAAGCTGTTCCAAGAAGGAATTTTATTTCGTGTTCATTACCTCAAGCTTGTGAAGTTTGTGTTCATGATGAATGGAGAATTTTGACACCCACTTTGCAAGAAGATGTTAATAATCATGCAGCTAATGAGAATGTAAAAGAAGAGGATGTTGAAAGCTCTAGAGTCATTGAATTCATTGCTAGTATTCAGAGGAGAGCCACTACCTCATCAAATTCACCTCCTCAAGAAGGAGACAACGGTGAATGTTCAAGGTATAAATTTTCCTTTAATCAAATTTCTTTTGGTTATGATAAACATGGTAAATATTCACATAAGATTTGGAAAAGAACTTGCACATGTTCCTTTTGTGGTTTGAATAATCATAATGTTTATAGATGTTGGAAGAAGATATCCATGCAATTTCTAAATAAATGAGGGAAAAATTCAAAGGCCCATTGGACAAGGAAAATGATGTTGAAAATAAGATGCAATTGTTTATTACTCATTGCCATAAGAAATCTCACCTTGTAGACAAGTGTTGGAATTTGTATCCAACAAGTCATCCACAATATTTGAAGAAGGTGGAAAGAGATAATGACAAGAATGGAAAAGAGGATTCCATAATCGATGACGGTCAATATGATTCACATGATGATGAAGTGTAGCTAAAAGAAGCGCCATTGAAATGGTTTGGTAACGGATGGTTAGATTTCTTAAATCCAATTAAGGGCTTGCATGTATTTTGATGTTTCATGAATTTCTTTGCAAATTCAAAGTATGGTGCATGTTGCATGAAGCAAGATGTTTAAAGTAGAGTTATGTTGACACACTTAAATGCAACAAATATGGAAATTTGTACATGAGCTATAATTTGACTTGAGAGTCAGTTGTTTGAAGAGGCATGTTTTGTCGACTTGTGTTTGGTTGATGGTTTTGTACACCAATATGTAAGAGTACATGGAGATATTCACATGATGTGATTTTTTTTCTTTGAAGGAGAAAAATGATATGTCAGTGAGCTATGTTTCTTGCATGACGTGTTTTTCAGTTTGATGGTTTTGTTTGTGATAAGACGTCACAAGATTTTGGGAAGGTCCACTCTTGAGCGAGAGCCTCATGATTACAACCTAATCATGAGAATCAAATGGGAGTTCATCCTTATTTTGAAAACAAATAGGGTTCTAAGCTACCTAGGAGTCAAACCATTATTTTTAAATTTGAAATATCATGGTGTTGTTTCAATTCCTAAATCCACAACCCTAACATAAATTGTTTTATTCTTTTTTTGCAAGATTTAGTTGGTTATATGAAAAGTCAGTTGAATTTAAAATTCTCAGCCTAGTGGCATGAACCAAACATATTGTGTATTAAATGAGGAATTTCGCTCTCCCAATCATTTCTAAATCACCCATATCACCAAGAAAATATGTTTTAAAAGAACATAATTTGGTAGGGGAAAGACCTTAGGTCCTTTGATTGTGCACATGTGGTGTGAAAAATTGAAATTGACAATTTGCAAAAAAGTGAAATTAGGAATGAAACCACGAAAACAAAAAACCCAAAAGTGGTAAATGATTTAAATAGACCTAATTAATTATTTAAACCAACATAAATTCTTCAACTTTTAGCAACTAAATGATAAGTAAAAAAATCAATAAATTTGTAACTATGGTTCGAAAGTTACATAATATTAAGAAGCATTTTAAATTAATTCTATCTCATAAAAAGTATCCCTCCTAACTTAACAAATACTATCTCTTCTCCTAAGGTTCACGACCTCCCTTCCTTAGCACACAAGACATAAATAAAATTAATATTTGAATATGTTAATTCCTATCGAAACAAATGAAAAGTTGTATATAGATGGTTTCAAATATTATAAGAAGGTTTTTGTTATGGTTGAGAGAATGTGGAAAATAGAATCCATAAACAAATTATTTTTCAAAACGTATTACTTTCAAAGCATCAACAAGGAATGTACAAGGGTGTTCAATGAATTAACTCTATTTATTTAAATTCCATGATGTATATCTTACTCATAATTTTAACAAATTATTAAATAATGATCTAGATTGGATAATTATATTATTTGTCATATATTTTGATGCTTATAGAGTGAAAAAACTGAAAGAATCAACTTTTAGGGTCATTTTAATGGTGGGTGGAGAATTGGGATTTAAAACCTTTTGGAGTCATTTTGAGGTATTAAATGACATTTTTGGGGGTCAAACGATTATCCCTTGTGCCAAAATCTTGACCATTATTCTACACTTAAAGACATATCCAATGGTGCAAGAAAAAAATCGAATGAACTTCATTCAAAATTTATGCCGTTAGTAAGTTGACCTATCATGTTGACCACCATGGTACAAGAGAATGATATTTTAGCCCCATTACTCATGCATAGCAAGCTCGCTACATGTGGAATGTTAACAAGACTCTAAAAGGTCTAAAATCACAAACCTCGTTAATGGTTGACAGAGTCAAATCTTAGACCTAGTTGGCTATCACGCTATGCTAAATACTTGGCCACTAGGAGGAATAAGAGTTCCATTTTGTGTTATTGTATTTTGTTCCATAGTTGAAAATACAACTAGGAGTGTGAAGTTAGAGAGAAAAATGTATGAATTTAAGTTTTTATAGCAACCTTACATGCCAAAAGTATTAGCTAACTCTAGAGAGATTACCTCTTTCTTTGTAGTTACATATTTTCCATACCAGAAAAGAGAGAGTAGAGCATGTTTACATTTTAGTGTTGTTTTTCTCCCATAAGGATTTCCTAGGGAAAAAGGACTCTAGAGCATCATTACTTTTTAGGGTTGCTTGTCTCCCATAAGGATTTCGTAGGAAAATAATTGTGTTGATTGTCTAGAGATATGAATGTGTGTGTTTCATTATGTTCTCTATTTCTTACGTTGTGTTTCATTATGTTTTATATTTCTTACATTTCTACCCTCCTATTTTTCTTTCCAATCAAGATTTATAAAGTAACATGAGAAGCAACATGAGACTTGGAACAATCATTTTCATTATCTATATGGAAGGAAAGAAGGATTATATCCCCTTAAGCTTAAGCTTATGTAGTTTGTCAATTTTTATCATATATTTTTTGGCAAGGGTAAATGTTTTTTTTATCTATAGTACAAGTCATGAGTTCCCCAATTTTACCTTATATGTAAAGCATGATTCTAGGATTACTACAATTTGTACCTAGTTTTTTATTGTTATGATGTCCTGTCTCAATCACTTGGCCATCTCTCGATGGGTAGTTAAATCTTTATAACAATACTTAAGTAATATTTATCTATTTGTATTATGTGAAATGTAAAAAATGGTATCCTATTTTTCATAAAATTGGGTTGATTTTATCATATATTTCGATGAAAGTTGATTATATGACACGTTTTCTTTAAAAGGATCTAACAATTTTGTTAAGGTATGAATTTTCAATTTTGTGTGGCTCTCTATCAACCTTCAATTCCTCATTTCTAGAAAAAATCTACTTGCTCATTCGTATACCCACTTTCTATTCAAATGCATGAGTTTTGAACTCTCTGTAATTATGTTTTTCCACGCAGGAAAATTATATGTCACATTTTATACTAACTCTAAATATTATTTTGAAGTTTGGATTACTGTTATTATTTTATATAATTTAACAATAGATATAAGTTTAAATTGAAAGCTACTTAGATGAAATATAGCTTAGATATGGCATTTGCAAATTATTATCTGTTTATTGAACTAAAGGACATAATTATTACACATGTTTAATTTACATTCAAATGCTTCTTTGATTTATCTCCTATAGCTTAATGTAATGCTAGATATATAATTTAAGTTGAAGCCCCATTAGATAAATATGACTTCTATGTGACATTTGTATTGAATCATCTATTTGTTGTGTTATATGAACATAATTGGTAGACATATCTAATTTGCATTACTAATATGTCACGTTTCTTTAATTTATCTTTTATAGATGATCAGAGCATTCCTTTTTAATCTATCCCTGTTGACTTCGGATATGTGGGCAATACTCATCCACATATTTTTCTATCATAAAGCAGTGAGTAAAATTATATTCCATTTGTGTGAATGTTAAGGTTAAGCACATGGATTAAAGTTTTATATAAGATCTACAAACAGTGAGACTTAGCCTACGCTTCCAACGATCCAAAAACCGTGTTTTGTGGACTCTTAGTCTACCCTTGACCCATAAAAATGAATTTTGGGCTTTGACCCACCCCAAATCCATGCACTAGACTAAATGATACCAAAAATATACAAAATTGTACAAAATTCGCATCTTTAGGGGACCTATTTCCAACAGTCCCCCAACACAATCTTGTGACTCGTCTCAAGTCACTGTGGTCATGGGGTATCCACCTACACCTACAGTAGCCTAATTGCCTCAACCAGAGGGGATAGCACTCCTTTACTCTGAACAACATCGTTCTGAGCAATATCCACCAACTTCTGCGAATTTGGTCCTTTTGTTGTAGATGTGATGCTCTCCAGAGTATGGTTCAATTTTTTAACTATGACATCAATATCCTGAAAGAGCTTCAGGGCTTCATCAGCCCATGGATTAAGGCCATCGTTGAGGGTCTTCTTCTTCTACTAGAGTTCGTCAATGTCATCTCGAATGGCGTGGTTGGTGTTAGCCACCAATAAAATTTGTCATATCAAATGGTGGCTAAAATTTTTTTGGAGCCTTCAAGGAACACACTTGATTTAAAAAAATGTTATCTCTTGAAGACTCAAGAAGACATCTTGCTATTTGTCTAAATCTTCACTGTTGTTTCCATTCTCCCAAATCAGAAATTCTTCTAATTTCAAGAAAAAATACTGCTGCAAACACCATTTTCCCCTCCTTCCACTTCAAAACTAACCTCCATTTTTACCCTATTTCATTCCCATGAAACTCCTCTATTTTTCATTTTTCCCCATTTCCCCTTCATAAAATCCTCTTTACAGAGTTTAAAACTCCTTTTTTTACTCTGTCGAAAGCCCCAAATCTATTTAAAACTTGAAAGAATTTCATTAAAAACGCCTTTTTTTATTACAGGATTAAGCCCCCTTGGGCTAACTCCTAAACCACTTCCCCATTATATACCCTGGTGCTAGAACTAGGCGCTAAGCCATTTAAGCACTTATCGCATCTGAAAGATTAGAGCACATAAGTTTATCTACCATATTAAAAATTTCCGATGTGATTAAGCCCTTGTACACAGCTCCCGATCATATTATTGTTTCATATAACCCTCATGCCCACATTCGGGTGCTAAAAACATTGTATAATCCATCTTCAATTGATATTTTCCTTTGTAAAGTTCATAAACCCACTTTCCTAAATTTTTGGTCTAAGCTCATCGGAGACATGTTTTCAATGATCCAGGTGGATATTGGTGGCCACGCGCCTATTCCACTTGGGACCCCACCATTGTCTCTTTCATTTTTTCAGTTTCGACATAACTTACTATTTTTTGCAGTTTTTCGGGTCCTGAACTTCCGGAGCCGTTTTGAGGCCCTAAATAATGTTTTTTGGTCATCGCGCCTCCAACAAATATCATTATGTTTTGGAAAATTTGTAGTCCTTGGACAGAGCTTTCTAATGATATATCATGTGCGTCAAACGGAGATAGTATGCCAAAGTTATGTCCCTGGGAAGTTGAACACCAATTTACCCAAACGGGGCCCATAGTTTTGGCGCTTCATCTCCTAGGGTTAGGTTTTTGGATGTTTAGGGTTCTCCATTGTTTCACAATAATAAATAGGCCCTCAAGCCTCATTGTAACTCAGTTCAGAGGCCTGTAGCTGCCACATCTCTTCTCAGAGATAGCTGCCAGCGCCCTAGCTAGTTTTATTTCCATTCTGTCTGTAAGTGAATTTCAGTTCATTGATATTAATGAAATGAAGTGTTATTTCCGCTTCATCTCTATATTGATGGTTATATGTTTATTCTATTGCATTCCTACATAAATCAGGATCAATGGTATCATAGAGGTCTGCTTTTTCTTGATCCTTCTTTGCATGTCCCCAATGAGGTCGGGGTATAAGGAGCTAGGGCTTGATCTGGTGGAACCTTTGCAAGATTAGCCTCACAAACCTCGATGGACGCCCATGGGGGATGAAAAGCAATATGAGGGAGTAGGAGATCCTATGAAAATATTGCTCGAGGAGGCCCTCAAAAAACAAAGGAACACGATGATGGATAACTTTTCTCAGATCCTTCAATGGCTTCCCACCGGTGGAGCATCTGCATCCAGCAGCCACTCTGGAGGTGTGACTCCTTTTAAGGTACAAGTAAATTTTGACATTCCAATATTTGAGGGTCAAATAGACACAGATGCCATAGATAGATGGTTGAATCTATTAGAAGGATATTTCTCTATTCATGACTTTTCAAACCAGGAGAAGATTATTTTTGCACTCCTCAAAGCTACCCCCCATGTTAAGCACTGGTGGGAAACGTACTGTGAGAACAAGGACCAGACAGAACCATGAGAAATTTCCCTATACAAAGCATCGAGAAAGCCGGGTTTTGTAAGTATTTTAGTATTAAACTATTTTGAGGATTTCTCCAATAAACCAATCTGAAAGAACCTGGATGTGCTTACTAATTATTATTGTAATAGTAGGTTGATTCCTAGAAGGAATCATCATTTAATGAAGTATTATAGTTTTTCTCTTAGAAACATTTCCAAGTATATCTTCTATCTCATGTGGCAAAGGTGAACCACTTAACTACATGTTTTACTTTAGTGGAGTCCCTCATCTTCACTGCATGTTCTACTTCATTGGATCCCGTCATCTTTAGTGGTAGGAAAAATCATAAAGACCAATAAAAGGACACTGAAAGGGCTTGGCACTTGGCACCTTCACCACACTCGAAGAGTGGTGCTATACAACTTTGTAGTAAGAAGATTTTGTCACCTAATGTCACATTTAAAAATAACAAAATAATGGTTACATTAACAAATTAAAAAACTAATAAGAATAATAAATTCAATGTTGGCCACACATAAAATACTTCAATATCCACCTATAGTTTTATCTCAAACTTTCTATAAAGAGATAAAGTAATAGAAAATAAAAATATTTTTACTTTTTAGTATGAGAGATATATAATCCCTTCATTACTTATGGAGTTCACAAAAGGTATTTAAAAATAATGTTATTGATACTACATGAGATCTAATACATTCCTTACTCAATTGAAATGTAGTATTAAAATAAAATTATATTATTAACAAAAATAGATCTTATACTCGTAAAAAATATAATCTAAATTATATATATATGTCAACATTACTTAACTAGACCATATGTTTTTTTTTTAAGATTTTTGGTAACTTTTTTTTTCGCTTTTTTTTTACTCAATCTTCATCAATATGTTTAGATAAGAAGGGAATTGAACCTGTGATAAGTGCTATAACAAATAGCCTCATCACCATTTAACCAAACCACACAAACTACTTTATAATCATTTTATAACTATACATTTTTTAACATTATATGAGATTGAGTCTCGTGCAGTATAAGACCAGGTGTCATAAAATTAGTTTGCACAAAACAGACTGAGAGGACTGAAATAAGACTCGATTCAAACAGAATGGGAAAATGAGAGACAGCCTCGTGGCATTGCGGATGGGTATGCCTTAGCGGTGGCGGCCGTGGAAGCCTACTCTCCTTACAGTTCAACATTGCCCCAACTTTGAATGGAGTACTACTCTCATGAGTCTCATTCTGTTTGAATCAAATCCTTCCATTATGTTTCTATGCAAGTTAACTTTATGACACCTTGTCCTATTATTGTGACACACTCAGCCTCATCAAATTTTTCGGGCGTGGCAAGACGAAGAACGAGCCATGATGACGTGTACCCCGAGTTACATGTATAATAACACTGCCAATAGTCCCTAGATGTTCTTCAAGTATATAATGGAGTCATGTATGTGTTTTCATATTTATCATTTTTTCATATCCATGGGGTCTACTATGTTGGTTGCTTAGAGATATGGTATTTATATAAAATTATGTTACAAAAATTAATGGATTATGCGGTCTACTATGTTAATTGGTTAGAGATATGGTATTTATATAAAACTATGTTACGGAAATTAATGGATTTTGTATGTAATGAATTTTAATGGATTGGGCTATTTTATCATTGTTTGTTTGGTACTTATAACCAAATTTATTTATTACTAAAATAATTTTCAAAAATAATAATTTTAAGTATATTATTTTACATATGTGTTTTAATTCTTATAACTTGCCATTGTTATAGTGGTTATAAGAAATAATTATCTAAACAATAATATTTAAAGTTGAAATTTAGTGATTGCTTAAACAAACAATTGCATTTTCACATAGAGTCACCATAAATATATTGTAAACTACTACATGAAATCCATGATCCATGGCATATATTATTTTTGAAAGATTCAAATAATATTACTAACTAAATCTATATTGATTCCTACTCTACAAGTATAAGAGATCAAAAGAAATGTATTTCTTCTGGGAACTTGGTAAATCTGGAAATTAGATGAATCTGTCTGGATTTTAAAAATACCATAAAAGATCTAATTTATTTTAAGCTAATTGTTATTTTATAACATGTAAAAAATATATATATTTTTAATTATTTTATAAAATGTAATAAGTATATATATATTTTTAATGATTTTATTTAAAATTTGGTCTAAACAATTATTTCTATTTAATATTTAAAAATGTTCAGTATTTGTTCTTAAACAAACTATAATTTTATTAATGAAATTTTTTAATTTTAATAATTTTTAACCAAATTTTAATAATACCTAAGTCTGATTATAGTTGACAATGTTTGGCCATATTGATATTGATTGAACATTCATTCTCATATTTGATCATCATATGAATATGTTGAAATATTAAAGTCACCTACTGTGCCTTTGAGAAGAAGAAATGAGTACAGCAGCAACAGCATAGATTGAGTGTACAGCAACACGCAATTAAGAAGGATGGAGAAATCTGTAAGGAAGAATTTAATAATTGATGGACCGCAGCCATGAATAGCAGAGGAGAATTAATTTTGAATTATGGGCGAAGTTGTTTCATAGAAGAATGAAGATTTCCTGTAGTGTTAAGTTATGGAGGAGCAGAGGTATAATGGAGAAAGTCATTTCGGGCTTTAAAGCCCTCAACAACAGAAATGAATGAAATTGATTAAACAGGTGGAGAACTTAAAAGTTATGAAAAGGCCGGACAAGTGGTACCTACCACTTGAGCGCCAAAGCACAAATTGTAGATCGCAAGTTTGAGACCGCAAGTTTCTTGCTGATATGGAAATCTGCGATATGCGATCGTTGCGCCATCGCACTATCGCACCATCGCAAGTCCAGTTGTTATCGCATCATCGCATATTTTTTACCTCCGCATATATGTTCCACGGTCGAAGTTGTGATGCGATGCGATGTTGCGATCATCACACATCGCAAATCGCATTTTTGATCATTCTGCCCATCCATATGTGTTGTCGCATTGTCACAAGTCGCATTTATGTTGTTTCGCCATTCCGCCATATCGCACATCAAAAAATGGCCGACTGTAATGTGGTCCCCACTCATATGTCACGCCTATGTTAAGTTTTATTGTTCCGCAAAGGCTTTCCTTTGTAAAATGTTTTTTTCTTGTTTTATGTTATTTTATTCCGCTGTGCCATATATATATAATGTAAAAGGCCTGAAAGACAAGCAGGTAATGCATCATTTTTTGTTTAGTTCTTCGTACAACAGCGTGAAAAGAAAAAAAGAACACATCAGTGTTGGGTTTATGAGACAGAGAGTTTTGTTTTTACAGAAACAGAGAGTTGTCTTAGAGCACTGCGTCTGTAGCAGTCTTGTTCTGTGAATCCCTCCATTGAGGAAGACTTTTGTAACAATTTTTTTTAAGTTCTGTTAATGAAATAGAAATCATTTTTCATGCCATCTCTGTCTGCAAGAAAATTTTAGTTTTTAACTTCTCTGTGTTGTAGAGGAGAGTTTATTCTCTCCATTTCTATTTTTTGGAATTTCCAAAATTCCAACATGGTATCAAAGCTAGTGCAGTCTCTTTGAAGGTTTCAAAGAAGCTGAATAAGAAGAAGACTTGTTGAAGCATTTTTCTCCAGCAGTGTCAAAGCCCAACAGAAGTCAAAAGTTCAGGTATTTCTCAAAGATAACAGAGCTGTTGTTTTGAAAGAGTTTGTTCTTTCAAGAGAAGGAAAGACAGTTTGTTTAAGTTCAGAGTTCATTTTAAGAGAAATGGCTAGACCAAGTACAGGAATGAACATTGGAAATGTTCAGCTTCCACAATTTAATGGAAAGAACTATGATTATTGGGCCATTACCATGAGAGCCCTGTTTGTCTCACAAGACTTATGGGAGTTTGTAGAAGATGGTTTTGTTGAACCAGCTGATGAGCAGGCTTTTAATGCCTTAATTCAAGCAGAGAAGGATTTATTGAAGAACAATAGAAAGAAGGATGCTAAAGCCCTCTTCTATTTGTATCAAGCAGTAAATGAGAGTGTGTTTCCAAGGATAACAGCAGCTAAGAGATCCAAGGAAGCATGGGAAACTTTGAAAGTAGCCTATCAAGGTATGGAGAAAGTTAAGACAGCAAAAATTTAGTTGCTAAGAAGGGATTTTGAAACTCTTTGCATAAAAGAGTCAGATAATGTGGACACATTTTTTACACATGTGATTGGGATAGTAAATCAGATAAGATCCCATGGAGAAACTCTTGAAGAAAGAAGGATTGTGGAGAAACTTTTGAGATGCTTACCCTCAAAGTTTGATGTTATTGTAACCACCATATAAGAGACCAAGGATCTCTCACAGTTCACAGTGGATGAACTTCATGCCTCACTGATAACTCATGAACAGAGATTGAGCAGAGATGAACATTCATCCCTTGAGCATGCCTTCAGGACCCAGATTCCTTCAGGAAGAGGAAGAGGTCAAGGTAAAGGAAGAGGTAGAGGCAAAAGCCAGAATAGAGGTGGAAGTAACAACCCTTCACATTTACATGGAAGGAGTAACAGTCAGAGTCAAAGCCACGACCAATGCAATAGCCAGCAAGGTGGACATCAACACCAACATGCACATGGAAAAAGGTATGACAAATCCAATGTTCAATGTCATTATTGAAAGAAATATGGGCACTATGCCAATGAATGTAGAAAGAAGCAAAATGACATGAAAAATAGGCAGAATGCTAATGTAGCAAAAGAAGAAAAGAACCCAAGTAATGTGCTGTTAACATGCAACGTAGCACAAGATAGAGAAGAAAATGTTTGGTTCTTAGATTCAGGATGTAGTAATCACATGACTGGGAACATAGCAATGTTTTCCAATCTAGATGAAGAAATAAAATCTGAAGTAACCACAGGGACTGATACTAAGATCTTTGTCAAAGGGAAAGGCAGAGTTACAATTCGAGCAAGAAATGGTGAGCAAAAATTTGTTCAAGATGTGTATTATGTTGCAGGTTTGAAGTGTAATCTTTTGAGCATTCGACAGATCATAGACAAAGGTTACAATGTAGTTTTTAAAGATGATGTGTGCACAATAAAGGATATACCTCCAAGCAAGAAAATCATTGCTGAAATACAAATGATCAGCAATAGAATGTTTGCTCTCAAGCTCAATAATGACTTGAAGGGAAAAAGAAAGAGTATAGCACGTAACACAAGAAGCTTTCCAGAAGGAAGCAAAAGATGAAAATTGGTTATGGCATCTGAGATTTGGACATCTCAATTTCGGAGGATTAAATTTGCTGCACAGAAAATGAATGATAAGAGGTTTGCCATTGATTGAGAAGCCTGAGAGCCTATGTGAAGGCTGCATCTTGGGAAAGCAACACAGAGAAAGTTTTCCATCAGGAAAAGACATAAGGGTGAAAGCACCCTTAGAAATCATCCACTCAGATTTGTGTGGGCCGATGCAAACAACATTAGTTTCAGGCAGCAACTACATGCTGACCATCATAGATTATTTCACAAGAAAAGTGTGGGTTTATTTTCTGAAATATAAGAGTGAAGTCTTTCAGAAATTTCGCCATTTTAAAGCTCTCGTATAAAAACAGAGTGGACTGCACATTAAAGTCCTCAGAATCGACAGAGGAGGGGAATACATATCAAAGGAATTTCTATGATTTTGCAAAGAGAATGGCATACACAAGCAATTTACCACAAGGTACACACCGCAACAGAAAGAAGTTGCTGAAATGAAGAATCGAACCATAATGGAAATGGTTAGAAGTATGCTCAAGGTGAAACACTTGCAGAATGAGTATTGGGAAGAAGCAGCAAACTGTGCTATGTATAGTTTAAATAGATGCCCCACAAAAGCTGTGATGAACAAAGTTCCAGAAGAAGTGTGGAGTGGCAGAAAACAGGGAGTCACCCACATGAGAGTTTTTGGATGTGTGGCATATGCAAACATTCTAGACAAATTGAGAAAGAAATTGGATAGTAAGGGGGAGAAGTGCATTTTCCTTGGATATTGTGAAGATTCCAAAGGATACAGACTATATAACCCATCCACAAAGAAGTTTGTGATAAGCAGAGATGTGCAATTCATTGAAGAGGAAGCATTAAGAAAACAGTAAATGTTAAAAACTATTTGTCTCGTGATGAAGATGAGGGAGATGTGGTTGAAATTAACAACCCATCTGTAGCACAACCTCCACCAGCACAAGGATAGCAAGGGATGCATCAAGGGGCAGTGAGAACACCCTTGAGAAGAAGCAAGAGTGCATCACCAAGCACACCACACGGAGAAGAATTGAGTGCTTCATCAAGCACGACAACACCAAGTGAAAGCGGAACAAGGTTCAGAAGCATTAGCGAAATCTATGAGCAAGGAGCAGCAAATGAAGGTATGAATTCCCTATTTGCTTTGTATTGTCAAGTTGATGATCCTATTCATTTTTAAGATTTAATTAAAGACAAAAAATGGATAGAAGCTATGGACGAAGAAATTAAAGCCATAGAGAAGAAAAAAACATGGGAGTTAGTTGATCTCCCAGAAGGTAAAGAAGTCATTGGTGTAAAATGGGTCTATAATACCAAAATAAATGCTGAAGGAAAGATTGAGAGACACAAGGCCAAAATTTTTGTCAAAGGATACAAGCAGAAGCAAGGGATTGATTATGAAGAAACTTTTTCACCAGTTGCAAGAATGGAGACAGTAAGAGCAGTGTTGTCCATAGCAGCACAAAATAAATGGAAAGTATATCAGATGGATGTAAAATCCGCATTTTTAAATGGAGTCTTAATGGAAGAGGTATATGTGGAACAACCTCTCGGATATGAGAAGAAAGGCCAAGAGCATAAGGTCTGCAAATTGAAGAAAGCTCTTTATGGGCTGAATCAAGCTCCAAGAGCATGGTACAGTAGAATAGACACCTATCTACTGGAAAACAGATTTGGAAAGTGTGAGGGAGAACCCACCCTCTACATCAAGGAAAAAGAAGGTAAAATGCTCATTGTTGTTTTATATGTTGATGATTTAATTTTTACAGGTAATGATGATTGCCTTGTTGAAAATTTTAAAACAGTCATGAAAGATGAATTTGAAATGACTGACATGGGTTTGTTGAGATACTTCTTAGGAATAGAAGTAGAACAAAATGAAAAAGGGATTTTTATATCTCAAGAAAAGTATGTGAATCAAGTTCTAGAAATATTTAATATGCAGGAGTGCAAAGCTACAATTACTCCCACAGTAATGGGATTGAAGTTGAGTAAAGATGACAGCAGCAAGGATTTTGATCCAAGTTTGTATAAAAGCATAGTTGGCAGCCTTATGTATTTGACTGCAACTAGGACTGATATTATGCATGTTGTTAGCTTAATTTCCAGATTTATGGAGAAGCCAAAAGAAGCACATTGGCAAGCAGCAAAATGAATTCTGAGGTATGTGAAAGGAACTAAAAGAATTGGTATTTTATATACTACTTCGGAAAATTCAGAATTAGTTGGATACACTGAGAGTGATTGGGCTGGAAATGTAGATGATCGGAAGAGCACTTCCGGTTATGTTTTTCATATGGGTTCAGGAGCCATTTCATGGGCTTCTAAGAAACAACCTATTGTAGCATTGTCTACAACAGAGGTAGAGTATGTGGCAGCTACAGCAGCAGCGTGTCAAGCAATTTGCATGAGAAGTCTATGTCAAGAATAGGTAAAAGGGAAAGTGATTTATTGTGACAATAGCTCAGTTATTGCATTGTTAAAGAATTCTATATTTCATAAAAGAAAAAAGCACGTAGACACAAAATTTCATTATATCAGAGAATTGGTGAACAATGGAGAAATTGTTTTACAACATTGTAAAAAAGAGGAGCAATATGCAGATATTTTGACAAAGCCATTGGCGTAGAAGACATTTGAATTTTTAAGAAAATGTTTGGGTATGATGGATAACCCAGAAGCTGACTTTAAGGGGGAGTGTTGAAATATTAAAGTCACCTGCTGTGCCTTTGAGCGGAAGAAACGAGTACAGCAGCAGCAGCAGAGATTGAGTGTACAACAACACGTAGTTAAGAAGGATGGAGAAATTCGTAAGGAAGAATTTAATAATTGATGGACCGCAACCATGAACAACAGAGGAGAATTAATTTTGAAGTATGGGCAAAGTCGTTTCACAGAAGAATGAAGATTTTCTGTAGTGTTAAGTTACGGAGGAGCAGAGGTATAATGGAGAAAGTCATTTCGGGCTTTAAAGCGCTCAACAACTAGAAATGAATGAAATTGATTAAATAGGCAGAGAACTTAAAAGTTATGAAAAGGCCGGACAAGTGGTCCCTACCACTTGAGCGCCAAAGCACAAATCGCAAATCGCAAGTTTGAGACCGCAAGTGTCTTGTTCATATGGAAATCTACAATATGCAATCGTTGCGCCATCGTGCGATCGCACAATCGCAAGCCCAGTTGTTATCGCATCATCACATATTTGTTACCTCCGCATATATGTTCCACCGTCGAAGTTGCGATGCGATGCGATGTTGCGATCATCGCACATCGCAAATCACATTTTTGATCATTTCGCCCATCCATATGTGTTGTTGCATTGTCACAAGTCGCATTTATGTTGTTTCGCTGTTCCGCCATATCGCACATCGCAAAATGGCCGACTGTGATATGGTCCCCACTCATATGTCGCACCTATGTTAAGTTTTATTGTTCCGCAAAGGCTTTCCTTTGTACAACGTTTTTTTGTTTTATGTTATTTTATTCCGCCACGCCATATATATGTAATGTAAAAGGCCCGAAAGCCAAGAAGGTAATGCATCATTTTTTGTTTAGTTCTTCGCACAACAGCGCGGAAAGAAAAAAAAACACAGCAGTGTTGGGTTTATGAGACAGAGAGTTTTGTTTTTACAGAAACAGAGAGTTGTCTTAGAGCATTGCGTTTGTAGCAGTCTTGTTCTGTGAATCTCTCCATTGAGGAATACTTTTGTAACAATTTTTTTAAAGTTTTGTTAATGAAATAGAAAACATTTTTCATGCCATCTCTGTCTGCAAGAAAATTTTAGTTTTTAACTTCTCTGTGTAGTAGAGGGGAAGTTATTCTCTCCATTTCTATTGTTTGGAATTTTAAAGATTCCAACAGAGAAAAAAATAAAAATAAAAATGTGCGAAAGAACAATTAGAGAAATAAAGAAGTATGAAGCACAAAAAGATATGAAATGAAAAATTATAGAAGAAAGCCTTAGATATCCAAATATTTCAATCATTTATTGTCTCTTAATAAAATGAGAATATTGCGAACTATTGAAAGTCTATATATGGGATGCTCAACATAATAGGATTTTTACAATAGTAGTGATCTTCAGTATTTCTTGGCAGTATTTCAGGATAGTTTGGTTGTGATGAAGCTCCTAAAGCGGGTGCAAGAAAGATATTTTTCACCTTGTTCGAGCTGGACAACCATCCCTATCATCGTTCCCAAATCAGGAGGCCGATTTTGCACCAGAAATTTTGCTGAAACAAATCAACTTGGAAAGCCACTTACTGCGTCATATGTCGACGTCTATAGGAAGGCGGAATTGAAAAGGTGCTTCATTTGTGATTGATTATTAACTGCCTGGTATGAAGGGAGCGTCATTTAGGTTTAATTCGCCGTTGGATACATTGTTTTTGTGGATGATTATTGTTATAATTTTGAACCCCCTGGAATGACGGGAGGCCGTCATTCCAGGGGGGTTATAATTCCCGTCATTCCAGGGGGGTTCAAAATTATAACAATAATCATCCACAAAAACAATGTATCCAACGGCGAATTAAACCTAAATGATGCTCCCCTCATACCAGGCAGTTAATAATCAATCACAAATGAAGCACCTTTTCAATTTCAACCAATGTATCCAACGGCCAATTAAACCTAAATGCTCCCGTCATACCAGGGGGTTCAAAATTATAACAATAATCATCGACAAAAACAATGTATCCAACGGCAAATTAAACCTAAATGATGCTCCCCTCATACCAGGCGGTTAATAATCAATCACAAATGAAGCACCTTTTCAATTTCGCCTTCCTATAGACGTCGACATATGACGCAGCAAGTGGATTTCCAAGTTGATTTGTTTCAGCAAAATTTCTGGTGCAAAATCGGCCTCGTGATTTGGGCACGACGATAGGGATAGGGTTGTCAAGCTCGAACAAGGTGAAAACTATCTTTCTTGCACCCGCTTTAGGAGCTTCATCAGAACCAAACTATCAGGTACCCCTGGGCAGTATCTTGTTGGTTGTCTGTGGTAACCTTAAAAACAAACACAAAAATTTCAATTAACGTCAGCTCAGCTGTTTCAGTTCATTAGTCCGACAGCCAAACGGATTTTGATTTCTCGGAAACTAGGGGAAGCTAGTTCATGGAAGGTATTATACTTGTGCAGACAGAAAGGAAAATTTTCCAAGATGGTAGTGGTAATATTGGCAGAGTGGAGACACGGCAACAAAGAGATGAATTTGTGCCCCGAAACAAAAAGCGGAATTGCGAAGGCTTCCGTCCATAAACATCATCAAAGGCTTCATAGAAATCAGTAAACGTAGCGCTGGGAAGACATTAGAGCGTCCGACCAGACTCAAAAATGGTTTGGCACTTTGGCCATGACTGAAGAAGTTGTTGTTCCCTTTTATAAAATTTCATTTCAAAATAAAAATTCAACATACATTTATATCTCTAATGAAATTTATGCTATTCATGGCAACTATGTAAAACTTGAAAGCCATGAGGAGGGATCGATCATAGAGTTTGGATTTTTTAACACTTATAGAGCATGGTCATTTTCCTGCAGTAAATATACTCGAGCCTAATTACATGTGTTTTCTGGATTTATAAAATTTTGACTTCGTATGCTGCACCTTTCTATTAATTTTGAAAGAAGTTAAAAAAATATATATTTTGATTCCATATGCATGCGTCTTTCTATTAATTTTGAAAAAAGTTTTAAAAAAAATTATATATGGTTTATCATACACATCTATAAATGGGTAGCCAACATTAGAGCGTCTCGAAAATGGTTTGACACGTTGGCCATGGCTGAAAAAGTTGCTGTTATTTTTAATAAAATTTAATTTCAAAATAAAAATTCAATATACAATTATATTTTTAATGAAATAGCCATGAGGAAGGTTCGATCCTGTTTCGGAAATAAACT
Source organism: Pinus albicaulis (assembly GCA_034641835.2). Classification (NCBI taxonomy): domain Eukaryota; kingdom Viridiplantae; phylum Streptophyta; class Pinopsida; order Pinales; family Pinaceae; genus Pinus; species Pinus albicaulis. The sequence continues at coordinate 117,429,239 of CM076573.1, forward strand.
TAGCGTTTGGATATTTTTAACCTTCATTTTCCTGTTTCGATCCTATTTCTACAATATAATGAAAAATAGCAAAAAAAAATCTTAGAATTCCCTTTTGGGATGTTTGAAATTTGCTTCTATAATATAATGAAAAATACCAAACACAATCAATAATGTCTTAAAAATAATACAATGGTTTATGTTGAACAAATTCACATAGAAAATAAAAAACCAAAAAAAAATCTCTTCTCTGAAAAAAATCTTAGAATTCCCCTTTGGAAATTTCCAAATATTCAAGCTAGCTCTAATTATGGTTGGTTTATGTTGAACACATCCACCTAGAAAATAAAGGAATCAAGAAAAAGCTCATCCTAACCCTACTCATGGGCTCAAATTGTTGGTTTCACATGAGGGTCGCATAATAAATTTACCTCAACACTTTTTCCCTTAAATAGATTATATTCCACATAAATACCATGGGTCAATACCACAGTTTGATAAAACTAGGAGTAAAATAAAATAAATTAACCTCTATTTTATTTTAAATATTAATTTGATTAATTCTATTTTATTTTTTTATTTTTTATGTAATTTGACCATGTCAAACATACCTTCCATATAGGGTCTTAGTGCAATGAACATGCCATCATTACACTTAACATTGGACATATGAATGCTAACATTACCTACTTATAGAATAAGAATGGTTTTATATTTATGCTAATAAGGGCGCTAAAATTTTAATTTGATTATCAATAATGATTATGTGGATGGTAGAGAACCTCCATGACATATTCTATAATATTCTTTTAAGTTTACAAAAATCGAAAGTTGAGATTTATCTCCAAAGTAATTATGTCCTTTATGACCATTTAATTAAATTGATTAATTAAAAAAATGTCATATGAACTATTGTCATACAAGTGAGTTATGGTTCTTTGGGCATGTAGTATTGATCAACCTTTCTGGTCAAAATAGACAGAACCTACCCATGGTATTTACTGTGGTATTCTCCCATGGTATCTACCCCGCAAGTTTCCTTCGTTTTTCAAGAGAAATAATAAAATAAGGCTTCTAGAGAGTCCATCAAGCCTAAAAAATGGAATAGGAGCTAGGAATTGGATCATGCTAAGTTTTTAAATATTCTTATGTTTTGTTCAGAACATTCATTGAACAGTTCTAGTTGCATCCAGAGATGGAAAACCCGTGGTGAATTTGTATGGTGGATCTAGTGAGGATTCACAAAGGTGCTTCAGTGTATTAGGTTTGTGTTTAATGAGTAGTCTTGCACGTCATTTGTAGGGGCTCCATTCTTATTTGTATGAGCATGCATCTTTATTTTGAGCTAATAATATAAATAAGAGTTTGGGAGGCTGCATTTTCAGATCCCTCCTATGTTCGTTGTTTTTGATAGCAACCATTTTCATTATAACACTCAAGTGTGACACATCCATTGATAATATTATTTTTTGGGATCTTCTAGTAGTATGAGAGTTGTGCATCGTGCTAGCTTGAGGGTTCTTGTTAGCATATCAAGATTTTTATTTACAGGATTGAAAATTACTGTCGTAAGATGTCCAACTATAGGATTTTTATATACAAGATTGAAAATTCTTGTCCAACTACAATGAAGAAATCACAGGAGCAACAAGTGACCGATGTGTCATATGTGAAAGACTGCAAGTTCGATCATTGAATAACATCTACAACCAAGTTGATTTTACGCTAAATTTGAACGATCGAGTCTCCTATTTCACATAGGGACGAGTTAAGTAAAGTATAATTATTTTATCATGCCAATTTTCCTCTGCCTTCAACAATCTATTTCTTTAATTAGAAATATTGGGAGAGATGGAAAAATATTTGCGGTTCCATATTGATCGAATGATCTAATCCTTCACCATTAACTAAGAGATGAACTGTGGGAAGAATAATAAATTAAATAATGGATAACTATTAATATGTTGATTTGGGGCTTGGGTAAATTCCATAAATAAAATTAAAGGAAACTTTTTGGAAGGCATGATGGACAAGATGTTGATGTGATGTCCCTATGATGAATTAGTGTATTATTGCATATGTTCTTGCCTAGTATGGGAGAATATGGGTTGTATTGAAGAGACCTTGGAAAGTACCCATAAGCTACTTGATGAAATAGTGACAATATATGGTCCTTTCGATAAAAATATTTCCTTAGACAAAAATGATGGTCAAAGAAATATGCCTAAAAAATAATCGATGACATCTTGCGACATAAGTGCCCATGGGAAGTGAAGGAAGGATAGGGAATAGGTGATAAGCTATTCACACTTGGATCCATGATACAATGAATAAACTTAGCCGTAGAAAATTTTAAGTTGGAGGACATAGACACATGTCCCTCGGAGGTGGGGAAACCAAAATGGAAGAAACTCAGTTGGCCTCTCAATCCATCCATGCTTGCATTAATACAAAAACAAAATTGCGAAAATACTTGTGAGGAGGTTAGAATTTCAGTTTCTTCTTATCTCAATAGGGTCATAGCTCTAACATTGCCACTACTGCCGTATAATAATGATCTCAAGAAAAATATACTGCAATTGATAGTAGAAGCCCTTTAGGGGTTGAATAACACTTGCTACCTTTCAGAAGTGACGTAGAATTTTAAAACTCATGGAAGCGTTTGGTTTTGGAATCTCTATGCTGAATTTGGATTGCAACAACTTGATATTTCAGTTACCTCAAATTTGTTACATGAACGTTACATAAGCTCATCCACACTATATCGAAACAAGTATGCAAAATATTGTGTCTCTATTCTTAGAAGGATATGCTCACATCTGCAAGGTACTAAGATCCATATGGAGGAAGGAACCAAAGGTATGACCAAATTCCTATGATCTAGTCGAGAAGTTGGTCACGAAAAACATAAAATTGCTTAGAAGTTTGTTGACTAGGAAGGACCTGAGAAGAATTGATGGAGGAAGCACGAAGAAAATCCGTGAGAAGAATGACAAAGGAGGAGTGTAATATTATTTATCTGCAGGGGACCTTGGGCCCTTTACTCATTCATGTCCAGGTAATATGAAGGCAACAAGGTCAGAAAATATATATACTTTTTCAGATCATCGGGATCCATCCATAGTTGGGTTCACCAGTTTTCAAGGGAGAACCTATGAAGGATTCGAGCAGTCAAGTACAGAAGGTGAGAAACAACACCATTTTTTTCTGAAAAGATGTAGGAGAAGTTGATGATAATTAATCATCTTGAAAAATTTTATGGGGAAAGGAAGGAGGTAGTTGCTACTATTTTTAGGTCCCTATATTACTAGTGTAGTCCCTTAGTGTTGTTAGTGTATCCCCATTATTGTTATTGTTGTACCCTTATAACCCCCATATTGTTATTATTGTGCCCTTACATTATTATTGTTAGGTCGGTTAGGATTATATTATGACCCCATGGACTCCTATATATAGAAAGGAGGTTCTGTCATTTGTATCATCTAAGAATTGTTCATTTATGTAATGTAAAGGAGGTTTCCCCCTCGAAGTGGCTTATTTCTAAGGGGTTGATCTCTCTTTTTTTCTATTTTTGGAGATAGTTTCATAACATTTGGTATCAGATATTTGGATTCTACGGTTTCTCTGGACCAAACATGTCATCATGGAATTTTCGCTATAATGTTTTCTCTACGAAGGTTCAGAAGCTGATTTTTTTTCACTAGAAGCCGAAATCCCGAGTAAATTCATAAAACAAATTCAGAACATGGTTCACAATATTTTCAGAGATCGGATATGTGGAAGTTAGGGTTTTTTCATGCTCCTCAATTTAATCTCAAAGAGGTGACCTTGGGAAAATCATCATAAATATATCTGTTAGCATTGAATTGGAAATTTGTAAAATTTGACCGCAAGTACACGAACCGTAGTCTATTGTGTATCAATTTGAGAGTTGAGGGAGGAAACAGGGACACATGGCATGTTGTACAAGTTCTCTCTACTAAACTAGTCCATAATTAGGTCATTGTGGGAGACTGGGAATAACGTTTTCTTGAAGGATCCAAATCGATTCAGACCTGTGGCATTCGAAAGAATATTCACTGGGCTACTACAAGACCAAATTTCATATATTGAAGATCTGAAATCAGGGAGATAATTCAGTTTCAATATCGAGCTCTTAAAAAGCAAGAAAAGGGTGTGTATTTTTGTTTCAAATTGTTCGTACTAGAGAGACACACTAGGAATACTACTATTGTGTTTGACCGAGAAAGAGGTGGAAGAAGTGATGAAGGCGTTTCATGATGGAATATGTGGCGGACACTAAAACTGGTGCACAACGACATGTGAGATCCTCAAAGTAGGTTTATTCTAGCCACATTTATTGAGTGATGTTTGAGCTTTTGTTAGAGCTTGTGAGAAGTGCCATACTTCCACCGAGAGACAGAAATTTGCGCCCCTCCCACTAATCCTGGTCCATGTTAAAGAGCCATTCAAACAGTGGGGAATTGACTTCATAGGAGAAATCCATATGGCCTCCAGTATCCAACACCGATGGATCCTGATCGCCACGGATTACTTCCCAAGTTGTTTGAGGTGGTGTATGTGAGGAATGCTACTAACACAGTGCTAATAAATTTTTTGGAGGAGAATATAGTAGCAAGGTTTGGATTTCCATCAAAGATAATCACGGATAATTTGCAGGGTTCCGTGTAATATTCCCAAATTAGCATGCAGCTAATTGGAATATTAATTTATCTCTTGACATTTAGTTAGATGAATAAATGGGTAGGGAGGCACATAAATATTTTATGTAGTCATAAAACCCCTCTTAATGTGGAAAGGGATCATATTCATAGTTGGATAAAGCACCCTTATGTGTGAATAGGGGCTAATGCATGTGGACAAGGTCAAAATTGACTAAGTCAACAGCGCTAGTATGGGAGGAGTGGATCATCAATAGAGACAACACAGTGTGAATGGTAGGAAGATTCCATGATGGTGGAAAACCTAATGAGTGGGACACAAGTTGAGAAGGCTCACATTTTTTTATAAGGAGGGAAAGGTAGCCATAGTAGGGAAGGTTATTCATTATTGATTTTATGGTCTGCATGAATATTTTTCATTCTTCAGTTGTTTACTTGAGATTGTTGTGTTGTTTAGCATCGGGTGTTCCCGAGTGGGAATCCCATATCCTTCATTGAGAGGCCTCTTGGAGGAGAATTTCACTTCATTTCCACACTCAGGCTTAAGCCCAAGCTTCATTTTTAGCTACACTTAAATTTCTGTAGAGTATTATGTTGTGTTGCAGGGTGTTGTAGTGGAGGGTTAAGAAACCCACTTTTGGAGCTATTTTTTCAGAGGAGAAAGCATTCTTCTCTTTGGGGGGTCAGAAATGGAGTTAATTGAGGTTTCTTTCACATCTTGGCACCAAGCCAACATATCCCCATCATCTACGACACAGTATCCCTCTTTAACTGCGTTATTTCAATGAGCATTTGCAGTGGGGGTTTTAGTGCTTGATTTGGAGGGTGATATCTTCAGTGGTAAGATCAACCTTTCACTTGAAGGATCTGTTGGAGAATATATATTCATTATTTGTATTATCTACAACAATATTCATCCATTTATTCAGTATTAGCTGCTAATTATCCCTAGGGCTGCATTCTGACATTTTGGTTATTTTGTATATTTCAAGAAACCCTTCCCGAGTTGTCTTGAAAATGTGTTTATGAGTATAGATATTTGTTCTCAGCATTATTTAAGCCCTATAACTTACTATATATATATGTATTTAAATTTTCCAGCAGTAGTTATATCTAATAAAACTATGCTGTCATGTACATGTTGTCTTGAGGCTTGTTTTGCCAAGCTTGAGTGACTATTTCCTTAAGGACTTGTATATAATTTGTTGCTATGATCTTAATGTGATGGCTATATGATCTTCTTACATTTGTCACTGCTATTTCCTTTTTTTGTGTTCATGTATTGTTGCTTTCCCATTTAGGAATATTATAGTGGTATCAGAGCATAATCTTGGCTTAGCCTGTGAGTTTCAATCCAATATGCTATAAGAAGAAGAAGAGAAGAAAACGAGATCTATAATGATGGAAGGAATGAGCTTTGTCTCATCACTTTTTAGATCTATGAAGAACCTCTCCAAGGAGGTCAAGCAGATGAAAAAGGAGAGATGCAATGAAACCTTTAAAGGGTTTCAAGAAGAGGAAGGTCTATGTACTCCCTATCATCGGAAGAAATAACTGGTGTTGCATAGAACTCCAAAGCAATATACTATGCCCTTCTCTTTTGAGGAATAAGACAAGAGGTGTGGAGATGGAGGGCACTTGGAACATGAAATTCTAAGTAAATACCTGGAAAAATGTAAGTGTCAACCTAGAGCTTTCAAGGAGACTCTAACTCTCCCATAGTTCATTCATCTCAAAGAAGAAAGGAGACCTTGTAGCAATAGGAAAATAAAGGGAAATAGATTTCTATTGTCTACCTTTGATGGCTCATCCTCGTGAATAACAACAGCTTGGGGAATGAAGTTGGATGCATTTTTTATGCTACATCCAGTAGTAGAGAAAGAATCTGTTGAGATTGCAGCACTGCACCTTGAGGGCTAAGAAAATATTTGGTGGTTCAGCCATTTGAGTCATGCAAGAGTGACTGCATATGTAGATTTTACTCAAACCTTGATCAAAATGTTTGACAATAAGAGATCAGAGGATAAGAGGCGTTCACCACCGCTTGCTGCGGGAGCACTTGCATCAGGAGAAAGAACAATTGCACCTTTGCAAAGTGGTCTTAATCCCTTGAAATTTAGAGTCCCATGCACTATTCTGGAAATGCATGAGGAGGAGGAGACTTATACTAGTGTTGATATAGCCAAAGAAGAGCATCCATCATCATCAATAGTTGGGGAAGTCATCGCATTGAAGGAAGGAACCCTTGTAGTAGTACAAGATGTTCCCAAGTTTCACCAAGGTATGCATATGTTTCCACTTTCTGCTATTTTAGCACATCTTATGGAGGGTTGTGGGAATATGCCATTGCATGACGAAGGGTCAAATCATATTGATGATTTGGAGCAACAGACTATCATTTTGCTAAGCAGCCCTGAGTTGTTCAATGAGGCGATAAACAATCATCCTAGTTATTCAATATTGAGATGAACACAACTCCTGGGGTTGGAGTGTGGATTCCTTGAGGATAGGATGAGCATTTTCCTCAAAAAACTAATGCATAACTATATGTTCAGCATTGAGCATGAGCACGAGACAAATAAAACACCATTATGGAGATTAGCAGCACTGTCATTGAGTAGCAGTGATGAGTTGGGGGCCGAACTATTATTGGGGCATTTTGATGACCATTTTACTTGTGTGATATTGTATAGGAAGAGATTGATGAGAGGCATATTATATTTCATTGTTGTGATGGATATTTCTTAATGATAATTTCATAGCTTAATGAAAATCCTTTGCCTTTAGCATACTTGGATCCCTATGGATTTAACATGATCATTGATGAGAGGTCTTCACTTGGAGATCTCGAAGAGATTTCATTTCAACATCCGATGAAATGAAAAGGTAGAAATCAGATATGGAAAGATGGTATTCTCCATTGGAGGAGTACCAAGATGGAGCATGGTAGGAGACACCCACATTTGGATGAAGGAGTGTGGATAGTAAGCAAGGGGTTGGTGAGTCACCTTCATATCTATGACATGGGGCAGCAAGAGGCATGGCTGCATTGGTTACTCTTGAAAGAGTTTGGCCATCATGTGACATATCCTTCTTCTAAGGGTATGTTGGTGGGTGAGATTTGGCATGGCACTCGCATCATATGGCAGCAAGGAGTTTGGGTGCATTGTGTTTCTATCACATTCTTCATGTCAATCATCATATTTTCACCTCATGATTTGTATGATGGAGGTGTGAAGGGGAAGCAAGAGTTATTGTTGCTTTGGCTTCTCTTGGGAGAGTATGGGCAGAATTTTTCCCATACTTGGCATAATATTTTAGGAGAAAGGGATGGCATAATCAATGCACAAGGAGGCTACCCTTCAGCATTGAATAATCAGGATGTATTTCCGCATAGGAAGAAATCTGCCACACATAGCAGCATGATGGTGGATGAATTTTGCATATGACATGTCAAAGAATGGAGTCATGGAGTGGAAAGAACCTTATCACTAAGGCCAACAGTGTTGTCACTTGGGAGTATGAATCCCTTAATTTTGCAGACTTTTACGAGTAGATTCTCATGGGAGGGCTCATCTATGGACCTCACTTTCAGCCTAATCACTATGTGTGGTGTTGGCTTGAGGGGTCCTGACCCAAGTTCGAAGGTTTAAGGTTTGCCAACAAACCCCTATACTACTGGCCCTTTCAACAGTGTCCTACTTGCAGAGGCAAAAGTCTCACCCGAACCAGTATGGGAGGGTGTTGGAACCAGGTTTCCGCACCCTGGGAGAGAGTAGGTAAGTCAAGCAGATCCACGTTCACAACCTATCCATGTTCGTAACTCTTAGTCTACCCTTGACCCATTACAATGAATTTTGGGCTTTGACCCACTCCAAATCCCTGCACTAGACTAAATGATATCAAAAATATACAAAATTGTACAAAATTCGCATCGTTAAGGGACCTCTTTCCAACGATCCTGCAACACAATATTGTGACTCATCTCAAGTCACCGTGGTCGTGGGGTATCCACCTGCACCTACAGTAGCCTGATTGCCTCAACCAGAGGGGGTAGCACTCCTTTACTCTGAACAACAGCGTTCTGAACAATATCCACCAACTTCTGCGAATTTGGTCCTTTTGTTGCGGATGTGATGCTCTCCAGAGTATGGTTCAATTGTTTAACTGTGACATCAAAATCCTGAAAGAGCTTCAGGGCTTCATCATCCCATGGATTAAGGCCATCGTTGAGGGTCTTCTTCTTCTACTGGAGTTCGTCAATGTCATCCCGAACGACGTGGTTGGCGTTAGCCACCAATGAAATTTGTCATATCAAATGGTGGCTAAAACATTTTTGGAGGCTTCAAGGAACACGTTTTATTGCAAAAAATGTTATCTGTTGAAGACTCAAGAAGACATCTTGCTCTTTGTCTAAATCTTCACTGCTGTTTCCTTTTTCCCAACTCAGAAATTCTGCTAATTTCAAGAAAAAATACTGCTACAAACACCATTTTCCCCTCCCTCCACTTCAAAACTAACCTCCATTTTTACCCTATTTCGTTCCCATGAAACTCCTCTATTTTTCATTTTTTCCCATTTCCCCTTCATAAAATCCTCTTTACAAAGTTTAAAAATCCTCTTTTTACTCTGTCGAAACCCCCAAATCTATTTAAAACTTGAAAGAATTTCATTAAAAACACCTTTTTGTATTACAGGCTTAAGTCCCCTTGGGCTAACTCCTAAACCACTTTCCCATTATATGCCCTGGTGCTAGAACTAGGCGCTAAGCAATTTAAGCACTTATCGCATCACATTAGATTAGATAACACATAGATACTTTAACTATATCCACATATATTAGCATCCAAAACCTAGTACAATCCAAACATCCCCGGTGAACACAACCAGCAGGGTTCGCACACAACAGGACTGAGGATCTCCACCCACACGAGCAGTAGGAGTACTTACCCAAACGACCTAGAAATATATCTAATAATTCACACTTAGCATCAAACTTGATTCTTGCCTACGTTAAGACTCAAAATGTTAATCTATTTATATCGACTTAGCCTACACTTCCAACGATCTGCAAATCGTGTTTTGCGGAATCTTAGTCTACCGTTGACCCATTACAATGCATTTTGGGCTTTTACCCACCCCAAATCCCTGCACTAGACTAAATGATACCAAAAATATACAAAATTGTACAAAATTCGCATCTTTAGGGGACCTCTTTCCAACGGTCCCCCAACACAATCTTGTGACTCGTCTTGAGTAACTGTGGTCATGGGGTATCCACCTGCACCTACAGTAGCCTGATTTCCTCAACCAGAGGGGGTAGCACTCCTTTACTATGAACAACAACGTTCTGAGCAATATCCACCAACTTTTACGAATTTGGTCCTTTTGTTGCGGATGTGATGCTCTCCAGAGTATGGTTCAATCGTTTAACTGTGACATCAATATTCTGAAAGAGCTTGAGGGCTTCATTAGCCCGTGGATTAAGGCCATCGTTGAGGGTCTTCTTCTTCTACTGGAGTTTGTCAATGTCATCCCGAACGGCGTGGTTGATGTTAGCCACCAACAAAATTTGTCATATCAAATGGTGGCTAAAACATTTTTGGAGCCTTCAAGGAACATGTTTTATTGCAAAAAATGATATCTCTTGAAGACTCAAGAAGACATCTTGCTATTTGTCTAAATCTTCACTGTTGTTTCCTTTTTCTCAACTCAGAAATTCTGCTAATTTCAAGAAAAAATACTACTGCAAACACCATTTTCCCCTCCTTCCACTTCAAAACTAACCTCCATTTTCGCCCTATTTCATTCCGATGAAACTCCTCTATTTTTCATTTTTCCCCATTTCCCCTTCATAAAATCCTCTTTATAGAGCTTAAAAATCCTCTTTTTACTCTGTCAAAACCCCCAAATCTATTTAAAACTTGAAATAATTTCATTAAAAACACCTTTTTGTATTACAAGCTTAAGCCCCCTTGGGCTAACTCCTAAACCACTTCCCCATTATATGCCCTGGTGCTAGAACTAGGCGCTAAGCCATTTAAGCACTTATCGCATCGGAAATATCAGAGCACATAATTTTATCTACCATATTAGAAATTTTCAATGTGATTAAGCCCTTGTACAAAGCTCCCGATCATATTATTGTTTCATATAACCCTCATGCCCACAGTCGGGTGCTAAAAACATTGTATAATCCATCTTCAATTGATATTTTCCTTTGTAAAGTTCATAAACCCACTTTCCTAAATTTTTGGTCTAAGCCCGTCGAAGACATGTTTTCAATGATCCAGGTGGATATAGGTGGCCACCCACCTATTCCACTTGGGCCCCCACCATTGTCTCTTTCAGCTTTTCAGTTTCGGCATAACTTACTATTTTTAGCAGTTTTTCGGGTCTTGAACTTCTGGAGCCGTTTTGAGGCCCTAAATGATTTTTTTTGGGCATTGCGCCTCTAGCAAGTAGTATTCCATTCCAAAAAAGTTGAGGTCCTCAGATATATATTTATAATGATGTATCATGTGCATCAAACGAAGATAGTATGCCAAAGTTACGTCCATAGGAAGTTGAAACACCAATTTACCCAAACGGGGCCCATAGTTTTGTCGCTTCATCTCCTAGGGTTAGGTTTTTTGATGTTTAGGGTTATCCATTGTTTCTCAATAATAAATAGGCCCTTGAGCCTCATTGTAACTCAATTCAGAGGCCTGTGGCCGTCATGTCTCTTCTCAGAGATAGCTACCAGTGCCCTAGCTAGTTTTATTTCCATTCTGTCTATAAGCAAATTTCAGTTCTTTGATATTAATGAAATTTTTGAGGAGGTAAATCCCCTCTGTGTACAGAGGAGATCCCTACTAGCCCAGATTGGGTCTAGCAACAATCAAACACACTACAGTGCAGGTTCCTAATTGTAAATAAACCGACTTGCGAGGAAGGCTTACCTAGAATCCAATGCTATCGTCTGTAGAAGAGGTGGTGCTCCCGTTCCTTTGCCCTGGAAGATCACAATCCTCACGATCTCTGTGATCAGACACCTGCACATGCAAGAAACAACACAAACGCAAGCATAAAATATAGTGCATACAACTATATATCAGTCGAAGAGGATATAACTAGTGAACATGATCAAGAACAAGAGTGGAACCATAACCGATAGTCACTTATCATTAAAGAGTCAAAAGAAGAATACAACCATAGCTTCGACACAGCACTCTCCTTTAGCGGGTCGTCAGCACAACATGTCTCAGAAAAGCCTGTCAGGGATGGGACAAGCCTCTCTCTCTCCGGATACTTGGCAATAGTCTCCTTGCTTGGATTTGGCCTTAGGGAATCAAGAAGGATTTTTCAACATGAAATCTCTTGGGAACTTAGAAATTTCGCCGTTCTCTGGAACTAGCCCTTCAGCCCCTTCATCAATGGATGAAGGCTATATTTATAGAGGAGGAGGTTGGGATCCTTACAATAGTGGAAGGGAGGCCTTATCCTTTGGGAGGTTCCCCATATGGTGGAAACAAGATGTCATAAGGAGGAAGGCCGTGGTTATTCAGTCAAAACCACTCCTGATGACTCATCCACGAAGTTGTTGTAATCGAAACTTCGCCTCCTTTTTAAAAAAACTTTCCATAAACAGATTGGCGCGGGTGCAACACTGGGACAGAGCGCCAATTCGCGCGGGCTCAGTGTTAATTTTCCCCCATTAGCGCGAGTACATAACGGGCTACCAGCGCTAAGGAAAAAACAGGTGTTTTTAGGGGTCTGCTCAGGAAATGATCAACAGAAGAAATGTTGTCCTCATGGAAAGAGATGAAACGATGGTATTTGCAAGGCATGACACTGCTTATTGGTCACAGAAACGACCCTCCAATGGGCGAGATGGGAATTGCAGGGACGGTGACAAATTACTGTGTAACAGATGCCGCCTGAAGCATGAGGCCCAAAAGAGAGAGAGGGGTGAAATGCTTTACGAGAACATGCCGACTGAAAACACCACCATCGGAAAACCTGTGGAGCAAAGTACAACTGACGTCTCAGATACATGATATATATGCGTGGTATGGGCGCAGCCATCCATAACAGAGTGTACGATAATCTAGATCCAAGGCATGGACACAGCCATCCAGAGAGGATCGATAAATAGACTGAGGTATGGTCGCAGCCATCCAATCAGTGAGTCATGTAAATAATCATAATAATGCACAATGTCTCAGCCTGGATTACAACAGACACAATCCAGGGTCTTGCGCTCCATCTCAACCCAAACAAAGTACAAGTTCAAGCATGCGAATATGTGAGCTGAAGTCAAACATGCAAGAACATCGTCTGATTACCAGCCAATGATGAAAGCTGTTAACAGACGTGAGAGCAACCACCATTAATGCCAATGGTCCTCAAGGTACTACAGGTACAATCTACGGCATGTGAACAGTGAGCTGGCGTTGAACACCCGTAGAATCATTCGATCGGAGGCCAATGATGAAAACCTCACGTCGAATGTGAAGAACCTGCCATTGAGGCATGCAGGCTCCAAGGTACCATAAGGGAGTCTCTAGATCAGCTTCCTGGATAATGAGCTGAAGTCGACATGAAGTGACCTTGATCGAAGGTGGGCCATAGTGTTTCCCACATCAGCGACATGAGACAAAGGAACATAATGTCTTTGTGAATCAAGATCAGATGAGAATCAGAGGAAGGTTGGAGTTTGCAGAGGTAAACTTCTCTTGAACATATTGACGGCACGACAGTGGATTTGGCAATATTTGACATCAAAAGATCAAAGGTCATGGTGACGAGGAAAAGAGTAGATGAGAGGTCAAAAGGGATCACCCAAACCCACGGAGGCAAGTGGAAAATGAGATGAGATGTCCCCAACCCGACACGAATGCAGACAAGTGCCATGTTCAAGAGCGACATACTGCCGACACGAAAATGATGTTGGTTCCATTTTTTCCCCACCATTTTGGTGAGTACCTCTTTATTTTTACACAAGCTTGAAGAGGATACCATATGCTTGTCATATAAATCTTTCCTTCGGATGAATCCATCCAAGTACATTTAACGAGCCCTAGGAAGGAGTCACACAAATAACGTCATTTCGATTGAATCTGATGTCATCAAATTTTAACGAGTCTGACAAAGGAAGAACTCTGCGTCTTTTCATATTTAGAGAGTTTGAAAAGACAGCTGAAAATTAAACTCCAGAGGTCCCTTTTCGTAAATAGTTCCTCAGATCCGAAAAGGTAGAAAACTATATCTGAGAAAACCTCCTAGTCACGATAGGCTAGGGTATTCCTTTTTCGTAAATAATCCATCCAAACTCGAAAAAGGGGTAAACGTATACTGGGTAGATGTCGATTCATGTCCACTTTAATGAGATCAAAACGACAAGGGCCTCGGCAATCTTTTCATGTTTAGAGAGTCAGAAAAGAGCTGAAAGTTGACTCCTCCTGGAGGAACGAGTGGTATAAGGGGTAGCAACTGGTTCCGGTAATGGTGGAACTGCTCAAAACATGATAAAAGTCAAGAGGCTGGCTAACAATAGCACTCATCGCAGCGGTTCCTCAGGAACGGGTAAAACAACCAAGTGAAGGCATATGATCGGCCAAGTGGATAGTGATGATGGAGTGAGAAAACCAAAGCTCATCTGGCAAAAACAGGCTAATAAAATGGCAATCACAAGAGGTAAAATGGGAAAGGTTTCATTTTTACAGAAGCTTTAAATCAGAAAACTCTGCTTGAAGTTGGTTTCATTTTTACACAAGCTTGAAACAAAGATAAACTATGCTTGAAACCGGTTTCATTTTTACACAAGCTTGAAACGGAAACAAACTATGCTTGAAAAAGTAAGCATGCCCCCAGTATGGTGACTCAATTCGAGGTACATGTCCCCCAAGCTTCAGTCCATATGAAAGGCAGATGGAGTGAAGGTTCAGGTTATGATATCTAAGAAAGACTTGACTGGGATTTTACGAGATCTAAACAAAGACTCGAATTGAACAGGAACGTGTTTCACTATTTTAACGAGGTTGACACATTAAAAGAACTATCTTCAGGACACCTTGTTTCATGGTTTAAGGAGCTTGGCACAAGACAAGGAACTTTGCTCCGACAACCTTGTTTCATTTTTTAAGGAGCTTGACACAAGACAAGGAACTCTGCTCCAACAACCTTGTTTCATTTTTTAGGGAGCTTGACACAAGACAAAGAACTATGCTCCGACAACCTTGTTTCATTTTTTAAGGAGCTTGACACAAGACAAGGAACTCTGCTCTGAACAAACCTGGTTTCATTTTTTAAGGAGCTTGACATAGGAAAAGAGCTATGCTCCGAACAATCCTGGTTTCATTTTTTAAGGAGCTTGACACAGAAAAAGAACTATGCTCCGACAGACTTCATCATAATGAACAAGTAGTCATGGCTTCCAAGATTTCCACTCCCGATGGAAGAAAAACATCCTGGAAGTCAGGACCCAATGCCCCCAGCACCTGATGCACGATGGCACTTTCACTGAGCACAGGCATGGGGTAGGTAGCCACATAGTTGACCTACGGTGGGGTAGATACAATGGGTGGATAAAAACCAGGAAGAGGTGATGGCAGGCCAGTTTCCACATCGGGACCAAAGAACGAAAGCTGATCAATGGTCACGATTCGTTCTTCATGTGGAAAACACATCACATGGAAAAGGGAGGAGACAAGTGCTCCCATGGCATAGGTGTAATCGCGCCCCAGGAGCAGATTGAAATCCAAGGGGCCTGGAATGACAATCACGTCCATATGGATGATTTTACCTCCCAAAGTAATCGGTAACCTTGGAAGGATCCCCAACGGTTGACTCGTCCTTCTGTTAAAAGTCAACAGATTCTCCGTAACAGGCGCAAGCGGCAGGGAACCGAAAGCTTGCCAGGTAGTTGAGGATAGAATACTAACAGATGCACCTTCATCTACAATGGTGCTGGGTACGACAAGACCAAAAGCCTGTACTGTGATCTCGAAAGGCACATAAGACGGAAGGCAGTATCCTACAAATCGACTCCAATCAAAGGAAGCGACCAAACTACTTGGAGGGGCTACCATCAAACCAAGATGGTCTTCCCCTAGTGTTACAGAAGAAGAAGGAGAATCCTCCACGACCTCCATCTCGAAGGTAGGAGGGGTGTCCTGCAGGATCTCCATCACGGGAGGTGGAGGAGCAACTTCTTGAGGTATAGGGACAAGAGAATCTTTGTCCAAGTCCAAGGAATATGAAGAAACAAGAAGAACCTATGGGATGTGAGGTCCACTCTCAACGGAAAAGACCTGGTGCGCTACAGATGGGGCCAGTTCAACCGATCCCATGACCAATGGTTGGTCGGGAACGGATTCTTGAATTTGACTTTCCGAGTGAGCGAGATTGACCAGGGATGATTCTTGACCAATCATAGGATCAACCAGTGGAGGACTCAAAGAAAGCTATTTGTAACCAGCCGAGAGGCATGGTGTAGAAACAATTGAGTTGTCCAACACTCGCTTGGCTTCATCCATATAAGGACAAAGGTGAATGGCATGGTGCCCTTCACACAACCTACAGTGATTGGTAATCTTACCCTGCTTCTTAGGATTTTTACCAACACTAGCTGAAGACATGCCCCCAACCTAACTCTCGGAAGCCAAAGGCAATGGTGGGTGACCGTTGGACCATACTTCGAGCACCTTGGGAATGCCAGGACAGTCTCAAAGAAGATGGTCTCCCGTGCACAACATGCAAGGGAAATTTTCTTTCCATGGAGGGTTGGGAGGTTTCTCACGAGGAGAATTCTTAGGCGCAATAACTACAGAGCTAGCCTCTCCCTTATCAGACTTCCTCTTCTTCTTCTTAGCCACCTGGTTACTCGAATCTAGAATTTCACCAGGCGAAGTAGAAGAGGAGGATGCAGAAACAATCGAAGAAGGGGAGAGGTCCACCTTAGAATCAACATGATGTTGTTCAGGTGGAGGAACTGATTGAATAGAAGCTGAGACATTCGGGACCACAGAGGTTGAGAACAACCAAACAGGCAACCCAACAGTTAACCCAAGAAGGGACAACGTTGCCATATAAGGAGCACCAACATTTCCAAAAGGAGGAAAAGGACCAGGATTCCCATCGGAGGGGATTTCTTGGTTGGTGAACTCCGGAAAAGTTGCCATTAGAAACGATCTTCAGAACAACACCCTAGGGAAACTAACTTTAACCAGGAATATTTCGTGGGCAATTAATTTTTAAAACATTGAAACAAAACTCTACCGTTTCATATTTTAAGAGTCAAGAAACAGGCAAAAGGTGACTCTATCACTTTCAGATTGGAAACAAGCGTGAAATGACAAGCGCTTGATGACCTTTTCAAATTTAAAGAGTCAGAAAAGATCGAATTGACTACTCAGGAATGCTAGGCAAAGGGTGTACCAAATAACCGTGAACTACAATATACACATTGGTTTCAAAAATGAAAGAGAAATCAACCAAGGACTTAATGTACATGCAGGCAATCTCCCCGAATGTTGTGTCCGGTGTATCACAGGTATAAGGCGACAGACTCGGCTTCCTACGGATAAAGGATAGCAACCTAGTGGGGTCTCCCTTTATATACGCGACGGTACAGAGAGCACAAGTCCATACTAGTGCTGTTTAAAGCCAAGATGCGAACGATAGCTACTAGGTTTAACGACGCTGGAACACATCTCTAGCCTAGACCTCTAAATATTTCGTTAATGTTTCAATGCTTCCTTAGGTAAATTGAGTAAATTTTATGGTTGATCTTCAATTATGTTTCGGTTTCAAGGCCCTACCATATGTCATATGACAATCTCCTGTATGCAGCTACATGAGAAAAGAAAGCTTTTCAATTCGATGAATGCTATCTAGTTAAGGGAAGAGCTTCAAACAATGATGCAACAAACAGCAAAAATGAAAACGAAACTTTTCCAAACTAGATGACTTTCACTATCCAAAAGTATTCTAAAACATTCAACGAAGCGAATTATGCAATGTAATCTATGCAAAATTCTTTTTCTGAAAACTATGCAATTGTAATCTATGCACAATTTCCTTTTTCTTTTCAAATAATAAGAATGCACTCAATGCATTTTTCGATGAAATGAGAATCTACTTAATGCATGATTTCAATGAAAGAGAATGCACACAAAGCGATTTTTAGCTCTCAATCATTAAACAATGTGATCTAAGTTCAATGATAAATCTCAAAAAATACTTTTCAATGCAATGTGATCTAGTGCATTTTAACGAAAAGAACACTCTGAGACGAAAACTAAATAAACGCAAATCTTCCTAATGAATGATGAATGCAAAAGAGATGTAAACAAACAGTAAGAATGCAATCGTTGTTTCAAACACTTTGTAATGAAATCCCTCAAAAGGCGACAAGACATATGAGGTTAAACACAAAGAGGACTTCCAAAGCAAGAGATAAAAACAAGGAATTCATTCCCTTTTACATCAAGCAATCATGGAAAGAAGACATTCCGAAGAATGAGTAATGTAATCTATGCTCATACAGTGAAAAACTGGAAGGGAAAGACACACTGGTGAAGGATTTAGGGAAAAAAAATCCTCGATTTTCATACATCCTGAAATTGGCACGACTTGTCCATTGACAACTAACGCCAATTGGCAACAATTAGCGTGACTTGCACACTGACAACTAGCACCAATGACCAAATGGCGTGGGTTGCTAGCTGAAAACAAGCGCCAACACCTGAAAATGAAAAAATAAAGAATTTCTCCCAACCAAGACCAGACTCACCACTTTAAGCAGAATCCAAAACAAACCCAGAAGCAAAGTACTGAATAAAAGAAGCTTCCGAACAAGGGTAACCCTACCACCTACAGGAAATGGTGTGACTGTCTGGCTGTAATCCGCGCCAGATAGGGGATGGCGTGAGTGATGAACTGGAAAACTGCGCCAACTGGCGCGACTGTCAGGGCTAAACTTGCGCCAATCAAGCCAACTATGAAAAGGTGAAAATTCAGAAAAGCAGAGGTCAGATCTGATCCTTTGGGGCTGAACCAAAAGCCAAAACACAAAAAGAGCCAGCCCAAAAGAGCCAACCAGGCAAGCAAGGCCAAGAAATTAACCGGAAAGAGAAGACAAAACTCCAAGTTGTCCAGTCCGTAAACCAAACCAGAGATCGACTGAAGCAGCGTTGGTCTACTCCACTAATGCAAGGAAAAATCGTTTCGAAGGCTATCTGGCTGTGCTTCAGACTCCGTCTATAGTTTACAAATCAAACAACAAGCTGAGTCCCTAGTGGAGTTGCCAAATTGTTGAGGAGGTAAATCCCCTCTGCGGATAGACGCGATCCCTACTAGCCCAGATCGGGTCTAGCAACAATCAAACACGCTACAGTGCAAGTTCGTAATTGTAAATAAACCGACTTGCGAGGAAGGCTTACCTAGAATCCAACGCTATCGTCTGTAGAAGAGGTGGTGCTCCCATTCCTTTGCCCTGGCAGATCACAATCCTCACGATCTCCGTGATCGGACACCTGCACATGCAAGAAACAACACAAACGCAAGCATAAAATCTAGTGCATACAACTATATATCAGTCGAAGAGGATATAACTCATGAACATGATCAAGAACAAGAGTGGAACCATAACCGATAGTCACTTATCATTAAAGAGTCAAAAGAAGAATACAACCATAGCTTCGACGCAGCACTCTCCTTTAGTGGGTCGTTAGCACAACATGTCTCGGAAAACCCTGTCAGGGATGGGACAAGCCTCTCTCTCTCCGAATACTTGGCAATAGTCTCCTTGCTTGGATTTGGCCTTAGGGAATCAAGAAGGCTTTTGCAGCATGAAATCTCTTGGGAACTTAGAAATTCCGCCACTCTTTGGAACTAGCCCTTTAGCCCCTTCATCAATGGATGAAGGCTATATTTATAGAGGAGAGGAGGAGGTTGGGATCCCTACAATAGTGGAAGGGAGGCCTTATCCTTTGGGAGGTTCCCCATATTGTGGTAACAAGAGGCCATAAGGAGGAAGGTCGTGGTTATTTAGTCAAAACCACTCCTGATGACTCATCCACGAAGTTGTTGTAATCGAAACTTCGCCTCCTTTTTTAAAAAACTTTCCATAAATAGATTGGCACAGGTGCAACACTGGGACAGAGCGTCAATTGGTGTGGGCTCAGTGTTAATTTTCCCCCATTGGTGCTAGTACATAACGGGCTACCAGCGCCAAGGCAAAAACATGTGTTTTTAGGGGTCTTCTCAGGAAATGATCAACAGAAGAAATGTTTTCCTCATGGAAAGGGATGCAATGATGGCATTTGCAAGGCATGAAACTACTTATTGGTCACAGAAACGACCCTCCAATGGGCGAGATGGGAATTGCAGGGACGGTGACAAATTAATGTGTAATAGAAATGAAGTGTTATTTCCATTGCATCTCTATATTTATGGTTATATGTTTATTCTGTTGCGTTCGTGCATAAATCTGGATCGGTGGTATCAGAGCGGTTTGCTTTTTCTCGATCGTTCTTTGCATGTTCCCAACGAGGTTGGGGTATAAGGAGCTAGGGCTTGATCTGGTGGATCCTTTGCAAGATTAGCCTCGCAAACCTCGACGGACGCCCATGGGGGATGAAAAGAAAGACGAGGGAGCTGGAGATCCTATCAAAATATTGCTCGAGGAGGCCCTCGAAAAACAAAGGAACGCGATGATGGATAAATTTGCTCAGATCCCTCAATGGCTGCCCACCAGCGGCACATCTACATCCAGCAACCACTCTGGAGGTGCGACTCCTTTTAAGGTACAAGTAAATTTTGACATTCTCATATTTGAGGGTCAAATAGACGCAGATGCCGTAGATAGATGGTTGAATCTATTAGAAGGATATTTCTCCATTCATGACTTTTTAGACCGAGAGAAGATTATTTTTTCACTCCTCAAAGCTACCTCCCATGTTAAGGATTGGTGGGAAACCTACTATGAGAACAAGGACCAGACAGAACCATAAGAAATTTCCCTGTCCAAAGTGTCGAGAAAGCCGGGGTTTGTAAGTATTTTAGTATTAAAATATTTTGAGGATTTCTCCAATAAGCTGATCTAAAAGAACCTAGATGTGCTACTTGGGAATATGTTGTAATGCTAAGATTCATAATTACTAGTCCATGGAATGTCACTTTGAAGCAAGATTTGAGGTTATGAAGAGTAAGAAATTCTTTGACAATTCCTTGTTGCATGTCATGTTGATATGTATACTCTTGAAGATTTGAAATGTTGGATTGGAGGGAGTGCCAAATTTAAAAGTTGGTATTGAAGAAACCACCAAATTATATATGTTTCATGTTGGTAAAGAATATATATGAAATGTGGATTGAAGGTCAAAGCATCAAACCATAAACTATCACCACCGAAGAGCACAATTTTCGATGAGATCACATAACACAACATCTACTAATGATTGAACTCGATCAATTAACAGATCATGTAGTTTCAGAAGCTAGTATTTGAAGGAAGCCCGAAGTTCAAATATAAGTGACCATGTAGTAGTGACCAAACTGGATGAGATAATAGATCATGTAGTTTTAGAAGCTAGTATTCGAAAGAAGTGTGTAGTTCAAATATGGGTTGTATGAGGTGTTTATAAAAGAATGTAGATCAAATATTGGTTGTGTGACATGTTTATAAAAGTTTTAAATGGATTAAATGAGCAAATAGTGAAGGGTATTGTGTTTATTGTAGGTTGTGCTTACTAATTATTATTGTAATAGTAGGTTGATTCCTAGAAGGAATCATCATTTAATGAAGTATTATAGTTTTTCTCTTAGAAAAATTTCCAATTATATCTTCTATCTCATGTGGCAAGGGTGAACCACTTAACTACATGTTTTACTTTAGTGGAGTCCCTCATCTTCACTGCATGTTCTACTTCATTGGATCCCCTCATCTTTAGTGGTAGGCAAAATCATAAAGACCAATAAAAGGACTCTGAAAGGGCTTGGCACTTGGCGCCTTCACAACACTCGAAGAGGGGTGCTATACAACTTTGTAGTAAGAAAATTTTGTCACCTAATGTTACATTTAAAAATAACAAAATAATGGTTACATTAACAAATTAAAAAACTAATAAGAATAATAAATTCAATGTTGGCCACACATAAAATACTTCAATTTCCACCTATAGTTTTACCTCAAACTTTCTATAAAGAGATAAAGTAATGGAAAATAAAAATGTTTTTACTTTTTAGTATGAGAGATATATAATCCCTTCATTACTTATGGAGTTCACAAAAGGTATTTAAAAATAATGTTATTGATACTACATGAGATCTAATACATTCCTTACTCAATTGAAATGTAGTATTAAAATAAAATTATATTATTGACAAAAATAGATCTTATACTCGTCAAAAATATAATCTAAATTAATTATATATATATATATATATATATATATATAAAATAATTAGAAGAAAATTAGTATGGACCTATGTCAACATTACTTAACTAAACCATATGTTTGTTTTTTAAGCTTTTTGGTAACTTTTTTTTGCTCTTTTTTTTTAACTCAATCTTCATCAATATGTTTAGAAAAGAATGGTATTGAACCTGTGATAAGTGCTATAACAAATAGCCTGATCAACATTTAACCAAACCACACAAACTACTTTATAATCATTTTATAACTATACATTTTTTAACATTAGATGAGAATGAGTCTCGTGCAGTATAAGACCAGGTGTCATAAAATTAGTTTGCACAAAACAGAATGAGAGGACTGAAATAAGACTCGATGCAAACAGAATGGGAAAATGAGAGATAGCCTCGTGGCATTGCGGATGGGTATGACTTAGCAGTGGTGGCTGTGGAAGCCTACACTCCTTACAGTTCAACATTGCCCCAACTTTGAATGGAGTACTACTCTCATCAGTCTCATTCTGTTTGAATCGAATCCTTCCATTATGTTTCTATGCAAGTTAAATTTATGACACCTTTTCCTATTACTGTGACACACTCGGCCTCATCAAATTTTTCGGGTGCGGCAAGACGAAGAACGAGCCATGATGACGTGTAGCCCGAGTTACATGTATAATAACACTGCCAATAGTCCCTAGATGTTCTTCGAACTATACAATGGAGCGGGTATGTGTTTTCATATTTATCATTTTTTCATATTCATGGGGTCTACTATGTTGGTTGGTTAGAGATATGGTATTTATATAAAAGTATGTTAGGAAAATTAATGGATTATGTAGTCTACTATGTTAATTGGTTAGAGATATGGTATTTATATAAAAGTATGTAACGAAAATTAATGGATTTGGTATGTAATGAATTTTAATGGATTGGGTTATTTTATTATTTTTGTTTGGTACTTATAAGAAAAATGTAATTGTTACTAAAAAAATAATAATTTTTAAGTATATTATTTTACGTATGTGATTTAATTGTTATAACTTGCAATTGTTATAGTTGTTATAAGAAATAATTATCTAAACAATAATATTTAAAGTTGAAATTCTAGTGAGTCAAGCTAAACAAAACAATTGCATTTTCACATAGAGTCACCATAAATATATTAAACGGCTACATGAAATCCATGATCCATGGCATATATTATTTTTGAAAGATTCAAATAATATTACTAACTAAATCCATATTGATTCCTACTCTACAAGTATAAGAGATGAAAAGAAATGTATTTCTTCTGGGAACTTGGTAAATCTGGAAATAAGATGAATCTGTCTGGATTTTAAAAATACCATAAAAGATCTAATTTATTTTAAGCTAATTGTTATTTTATAACATGTAAAAAATATATATATTTTTAATTATTTTATAACATGTAAGAAGTATATATATATTTTTAATTATTTTATTTAAAATTTGGTCTAAACAATTATTTCTATTTAATATTTAAAAATGCTAAGTATTTGTTCTTTAAAAAAACTATAATTTTATTAATGAAATTTTTTAATTTTAATAATTTTTAACCAAATTTTAATAATAACTAAGTCTGACTATAGTTGACAATGTTTGGCCATATTGATATTGATTGAACATTCATTCTCATATTTGATCATGATATGAAGAAAAAAAAAAGTGCGAAAGAACAATTAGAGAAATAAAAAAGTATGAAGCACAAAAAGATATGAAATGAAAAATTATACAAGAAAGCCTTATATATCCAAATATTTCAATCCTTTATTGTCTCTTAATAAAATGGGAATATTGCGAACTATTGAAAGTCTATATATTGGATGCTCAACATAATATGATTTTTACAATAGTATTGATCTTCAGTATTTCTTGGCAGTATTTCAGGATAGTTTGGTTGTGATGAAGCTCCTAAAGCGGGTGCAAGAAAAATAATTTTCACCTTGTTCGAGATTGACAACCCTATCCCTATCGTCGTGCCCAAATCAGGAGGCCGATTTTGCACCAGAAATTTTGCTGAAACAAATCAACTTGGAAAGCCACTTGTTGCGTCATATGTCGATGTCTATAGGAAGGGGAAATTGAAAAGGTGCTTCATTTGTGATTGATTATTAACCGCCTGGTATGAGGGGAGCATCATTTAGGTTTAATTCGCCGTTGGATACATTGTTTTTTTGGATGATTATTTTCATAATTTTGAACCCCCTGGTATGACGAGAGCATTTAGGTTTAATTGGCCGTTGGATACATTGGAACCAAAAACAATGTATCCAATGGCGAATCAAACCTAAATTCTCCCGTCATACCAGGGGGTTCAAAATTATAACAAAAATCATCCACAAAAACAATGTATCCAACGGCCAATTAAACCTAAATGATGATCCCCTCATAACAGGCGGTTAATAATCAATCAAAAATGAAGCACCTTTTCAATTTCGCCTTCCTATAGACGTCGACATATGACGCAGCAAGTGGCTTTCCAAGTTGATTTGTTTCAGCAAAATTTCTGGTGCAAAATCGGCCTCGTGATTTGGACATGACGATAGGGATAGGGTTGTCAAGCTCGAACAAGGTGAAAACTATCTTTCTTGCACCTGCTTTAGGAGCTTCATCACAACCAAAATATCCTAAAATACTGCAAAGAAATACTGAAGATCAGGTACCCTTGGGCAGTACCTTGTTGGTTGTCTGTGATAACCTTAAAAACAAACACAAAAATTTCAATTAACCTCAGCTCAGCTATTTCAGTTCATTAGTCCGACAGCCAAACGGATTTTGATTTCTCGGAAACTAGGGGAAGCTAGTTCGTGGAAGGTATTATACTGTAGACAACGTAAAGGAAAATTTTCCAAGATGGTAGTGGTAATATCGCGTAGTGGAGACACGGAAACAAAGAGATGAATTTGTGCCCCGAAACAAAAAGCAGAATTGCGAAGGCTTCCGTCCGTAACCGTCATCAAAGGCTTCATAGAAATCAGTAAACGTAGCACTGGGAAGACACTAGAGTGTCCGACCGGACTCAGAAATGGTTTGGCACTTTGGCTGGGAAGAAGTTGCTATTCCTTTTTATAAAATTTCATTTCAAAATAAAAATTCAACATACATTTATATCTCTAATGAAATTTATGCTATTCATGGAAACTATGTAAAACTTGAAAGCCATGAAGAGGAATCAGTCATAGAGTTTGGATTTTTTAACACTTATAGAGCATGGTCATTTTCCTGCAGTAAATATACTCGAGCCTAATTACATGTGTTTTCTGGATTTATAAAAAATTTACTTCGTATGCATGCACCTTTCTATATGTATGGTACTAAGATCCATATGGAGGAAGGAACCAAAGGTATGACCAACTTCCTATGATCTAGTCGAGAAGTTGGTCACAAAAAACATAAAATTGCTTAGAAGTTTGTTGACTAGGAAGGACCTGAGAAGCATTGATGGAGGAAGCACGAAGAAAATCCGTGAGAAGAATGACAAAGGAGGAGTGTAATATTATTTATCTGCAAGGGACCTTGGGCCCTTTACTCATTCATGTCCAGGTAATATGAAGGCAACAAGGTCAGAACATATATACACTTTTTCAGGTCATCGGGATTCATGCATAGTTGGGTTCTCCAGTTTTCAAGGGAGAACCTATGAAGGATTCGAGCAGTCAAGTACAGAAGGTGAGAAACAACACCATTTTTTTCTGAAAACATGTAGGAGAATTTGATGATAATTAGTCATCTTGAAAAATTTTATGGGGAAAGGAAGGAGGTAGTTTCTACTATTGTTAGGTCCCTATATTACTAGTGTAGTCCCTTATTGTTGTTAGTGTATCCCCCTTATTGTTATTGTTGTACCCCTCCAACCCCCATATTGTTATTATTGTGCCCTTACATTATTATTGTTAGGTCGGTTAGGATTATATTATGACCCCATGGACTCTTATATATAGAAAGGAGGTTCTATCATTTGTATCATCTAAGAATTGTTCATTTATGTAATGTAACGGAGGTTTCCCCCTCGAAGTGGCTTATTTCTAAGGGGTTGATCTCTCTTTTTTTCTATTTTTGGAGATAGTTTCATAACATTTGGTATTAGATATTTGGATTCTAGGGTTTCTCTGGACCAAACATGTCATCATGGAATTTTCGTTATAAAGTTTTCTCTGTGAAGGTTCAGAAGCTGAAATTTTTTTCACTAGAAGCCGAAATCCCGAGTAAATTCATAAAACAAATTCAGAGCATGGTTCACAATATTTTCAGAGATTGGATCTGTGGAAGCTATGGTTTTTTCATGCTCCTCAATTTAATCTCAAAGAGGTGACCTTGGCAAAATCATCATAAATATCTCTGTCAGCATCGAATTGGAAATTTGTAAAAACTGACCACAAGTACACGAACTGTAGTCTATCATGTATCAGTTTGAGAGTCGAAGGAGGAAACAGGGACACATGGCACCTTGTACAAATTCTCTCTACTGAACTAGTCCATAATTAGGTCATTGTGGGAGATTGGGAATAACATTTTCTTGAAGGATCCAAATCCATTCAAACCTGTGGCATTCAAAATAATATTCACTGGGCTACTACAAGACCAAATTTCATATATTGAAGATCTGAAATCAGGGAGATAATTCAGTTTCAATATCGAGCTCCTCAAAAGCAAGAAAAAGGTGTGTATTTGTTTTTGAAATTGTTCGTACTAGAGAGACACACTAGGAATACTACTATTGTGTTTGACTGAGAAAGAGGTGGAAGAAGTGATGAAGGCGTTTCATCATGGAATATGTGGCGGACACTAAAACTGGTGCGCAACGACATGTGAGATCCTCAAAGTAGGTTTATTCTAGCGACATTTATTGAGTGATGTTCGAGCTCGTGTTAGAGCTTGTGAGGAGTGCCATACTTCCACTGAGAGACAGAAATTTGCGCCCCTGCCACTAATCCTGGTCCATGTCAAAGAGCCATTCAAATAGTGGGGAATTGACTTCATAGGAGAAATCCATCTAGCCTCCAGTATCCAACACCGATGGATCTTGATCGCCACGGATTACTTCCCAAGTTGTTTGAGGTGGTGTATGCGAGGAATGCTACTGAAACAGTGCTAATAAATTTTTTGGAGGAGAATATAGTAGCAAGGTTTGGATTTCCATCAAAGATAATCACGGATAATTTGCAGGGTTCCGTGTAATATTCCCAAATTAGCATGCAGCTAATTGGAATATTAATTTATCTCTTCACATTTAGTTAGATGAATAAATTGGTAGGGAGGCACATAAATCTTTTAAGTAGTCATAAAACCTCTCTTAATGTGGAAAGGGATCATATTCATAGCTGAATAAAGCACCCTCATGTGTGAATAGGGGCTAATGCATGTGGACAAGGTAAAGTTTGACTAAGTCTACAATGCTAGTATGGGAGGAGTGGATCATCAATAGAGACAACACAGTGTGAATGGGAGGAAGATTACATGATGGTGGAAAACCTAATGAGTGGGACCCAAGTTGAGAAGGCTGACATTTTTTTATAAGGAGGGCAAGGTAGCCATAGTAGGGAAGGTTATTCATTATTGATTTTATGGTTTGCATGAATATTTTTCATTCTTCAGTTGTTTACTTAAGATTTTTGTGTTGTTTAGCATCGGGTGTTCTCGAGTGGGAATCCCATATCCTTCATTGAGAGGCCTCTTGGAGGAGAATTTCACTTAATTTCCACACTCAGGCTTATGTCCAAGCTTGAGTATTCAGCTACACTTAAATTTCTGCAGAGTATTATGTTGTGTTGCAGGGTGTTGTAGTGGAGGGTTAAGAAACCCACTTTTGGAGCTATTTTTCAGAGGAGAAAGCATTCTTCTCTTCAGGGGGTCAGAAAGGGAGTTTATTGAGGTTTCTTTCACATCTTGGCACCAAGCCAACATATCCCCATCATCTACGACACAGTATCCTTCTTTAACTGCGTTATATCAATGAGCATTTGCAGTGGGGGTTTTAGTGCTTGATTTGGAGGGTGACATCTTCAGTGGTAAGATCAACCTTTCACTTGAAGGATCTGTTGGAGAATATATATTCGTTATTTTTATTATCTACAACAATATTCATCCATTTATTTAGTAGTAGCTGCTAATTAGCACTAGGGCTGCATTCTGACATTTTGGTTATTTTGTATATTTCAAGAAACCCATCCCGAGTTGTCTTGAAAATGTGTTTGTGAGTATAGATAATTGTTCTCGGCATTATTTGAGCCCTATAACTTAATATATATATGTATTTAAATTTTCCAGCAGTAGTTATATCTAATAAAACTGTGCTGTCATGTACATGTTGTCTTGAGGCTTGTTTTGCCAAGCTTGAGTGACTATATCCTTAAGGACTTGTATATAATTTGTTGCTATGATCTTAATGTGATGGCTATACGATCTTCTTACATTTTTCACTGCTATTTCCATTTTTTGTGTTCATGTATTGTTGCTTTCCCATTTAGGAATATTATAGTGGTATCAGAGCATAATCTTGGCTTAGCCTGTGAGTTTCAATCCAATATGCTATAAGAAGAAGAAGAGAAGAAAACGAGATCTATAATGATGGAAGGAATGAGCTTTGTCTCATCACTTTTCAGATCTATGAAGAACCTCTCCAAGGACATCAAGCAGATGAAAAAGGAGAGATGCAATGAAACCTTTAAAGGGTTTCAAAAGAAGAAGGTCTATGTACTCCCTATCATCAGAAGAAAGAACCGGTGTTGCATAGAACTCCAAAGAAATATATTGTGCCCTTCTCTTTTGCCGAATAAGACAAGAGGTGTGGAGATGGAGGGCACTTGGAACATGAAATTCTAAGTAAATACCTGGAAAAATGTAAGTGTCAACCTAGAGCTTTCAAGGAGACTCTAACTCTCCCACAGTTCATTTGGCTCAAAGAAGAAAGGAGACCTTGTAGCAATAGGAAAATAAAGTGAAATAGATTTCTATTGTATACCTTTGATGGCTCATCCTCGTGAATAAAAAAATCTTGGGGAATGAAGTTGGATGCATTTTTTATTCTACATCCAGTAGTAGAGAAAGAATCTGTTGAGATTGCAGCGCTGCACCTTGAGGGCTAAGAAAATATTTGGTGGTTCAGCCATTTGAGTCATGCAAGAGTGACTGCATATGTAGATTTTACTCAAAGATAAGAGGCCTTCACCACCACTTGCTTATGGAGAACTTGCATCAGGAGAAAGAACACTTGCACCTTTGCAAAGTGGTCTTAATCCCTTGACATTTAGAGTCCCATGCACTATTCTGGAAATGCATGAGGAGGAGGAGACTTATACTAGTGTTGATGTAGGCAAAGAAGAGCATCCATCATCATCAATAGTTGGGGAAGTCATCGCATTGAAGGAAGGAACCCTTGTATTAGTACAAGATGTTCCCAAGTTTCACCAAGGTATGCATATGTTTCCACTTTCTGTTATTTTAGCACATCTTATGGAGGGTTGTGGGAATATGCCATTGCATGACCAAGGTCAAATCATATTGATGATTTGGAGCAACAGACTATCATTGTGCTGAGAAGCCCTGAGTTGTTTAATGAGGGGATAAACAATCATCCTAGTTATTCAATATTGAGACGAACATAACTCCTGGGGTTGGAGTGTGGATTCCTCGAGCATAGGATGAGCATTTTCCTCAGAAAACTAATGCATAACTATATGTTCAGCATTGAGCATGAGCACGAGACAAAAAAAACACCATTATAGAGATTAGCAGCACTGTCATTGAGTAGCAGTGATGAGTTGGGGGCCCAACTATTATTGGGGCATTTTGATGACCATTTTACTTATGTGATATTGTATAGGAAGATGATTGATGAGAGGCATCTTATATTTCATTGTTGTGATGGATCTTTCTTAATGATAATTTCATAGCTCAATGAAAATCCTTTGCCTTTAGCATACTTGGATCCCTATGGATTTAACATGATCATTGATGAGAGGTCTTCACTTGGAGATCTCGAAGAGATTTCATTTCAACATCCCATGAAATGAAAAGGTAGAAATCTGATATGGAAAGATGGTATTCTCCATTGGAGGAGTACCAAGATGGAGCATGGTAGGAGACACCCACATTTGGATGAAGGAGTGTGGATGGTAAGCAAGGGGTTGGTGAGTCACCTTCATATCTATGACATGGGGCAGCAAGAGGCATGGCTGCATTGGCTACTCTTGAAAGATTTTGGCCATCATGTGACATATCCTTCTTCTAAGGGTATGTTGGTGGGTGAAAATTGGCATGGCACTCGCATCATATGGCAGCAAGGAGTTTGGGTGCATTGTGTTGCTATCACATTCTTCATGTCAATCATCATATTTTCACCTCACAATCTGTATGATGGAGGTGTGAAGGGGAAGCAAGAGTTATTGTTGCTTTGGCTTCTCTTGGGAGAGTATGGGCAGACTTTTTCCCATACTTGGCATAATATTTTAGGAGAAAGGGATGGCACAATCAATGCGCAAGGAGGCTACCCTTCAGCATTGAATAATCAGGATGTATTTTCGCATAGGAAGAAATCTGCCACACATAGCACCATGATGGTGGATGAATTTTCCATATCACATGTCAAAGAATGGAGTCATGGAGTGGAAAGAGCCTTATCACTAAGGCCAACAGTGTTGTCACTTGGGAGTATGAATCCCTTAATTTTACAAACTTTTATGAGTAGATTCTCATGGGAGGGCTCATCTATGGACCTCAATTTCAGCCTAATCACTATGCGTGGTGTTGGCTTGAGGGGTAATGAACTAGGTTCGAAGGTTTAAGGTTTACCAACAAACCCCTATACTACTGGCCCTTTCAACAGTGTCCTACGTGCAGAGGAAAAAGTCTCACCCGAAGCAGTATGGGAGGGTGTTGGAACCGGGTTTTTGCACCCTGGGAGAGAGTAGGTAAGTCAAGCAGATCCACGTTCGCAACCTATCCAGTTCGCACAAGATAGGTCCATTCGCAAGGTTATTAACAGTATAATCCAAAGAATACATAGTTATTACCATGCAAAGATCTAGTCAATAGCACAAATTATTATGGTGCAAGTGTTCTTTCTCTTGATGTAAGTGTTCTTTCTCCTGATGTGATATGATATAACACAAACATATTCGCAGCATAAACAGATAGCGCAACTGTATTCGTATCTATAAAAGATCCAAAATGTTTGCATCAATAGTAACACATTAGATTATATAACATAGAGATACTTTAACTATGTCCACATATATTAGCATCAAAAACCTAGTACAATCCAAACATAGCCTGTGCACACAACCAGCAGGGTTCGCACACAACAGGACTGAGGATCTCCGCCCAAACGGGCAGTAGGAGTACTTACCCAAACGACCCAGAAATATATCTAATAATTCACACTTAGCATCAAACTTGATTCTTGCCTACCTTAAGACTCAAAATGTTAATCTATTTATATCGACTTAGCCTACGCTTCCAACGATCCGCAAACCGTGTTTTGCGGGCTCTTAGTCTACCCTTGACCCATTACAATGCATTTTTGGCTTTGACCCACCCCAAATCCCTGCACTAGACTAAATGATACCAAAAATATACAAAATTGTACAAAATTCGCATCTTTAGGGGACCTCTTTCCAACGATCCCCCAACACAATCTTGTGACTCGTCTCAAGTCACTGTGGTCGTGGGGTATCCACCTGCACCTACAGTAGCCTGATTACCTCAACCAGAGGGGGTAGCACTCCTTTACTCTGAACAACAGCGTTCTGAGCAATATCCACCAACTTCTGCTAATTTGGTCCTTTTGTTGCAGATGTGATGCTCTCCAAAGTATGGTTCAATTGTTTAACTGTGACATCAATATCTTGAAAGAGCTTGAGGGCTTCATCACCCCATAGATTAAGGCTATCATTGAGGGTCTTCTTCTTCTAGTGGAGTTCGTCAATGTCATCCCGAACGACGTGGTTGGTATTAGCCACCAATAAAATTTGTCATATCAAATGGTGGCTAAAACATTTTTGGAGCCTTCAAGGAACACGTTTTATTGCAAAAAATGTTATCTCTTGAAGACTCAAGAAAACATCTTGCTATTTGTTTAAATATTCACTGCTGTTTCCTTTTTCCCAACTCAGAAATTCTGCTAATTTCAAGAAAAAATAATGCTGCAAACACCATTTTCCCCTCCTTCCACTTCAAAACTAACCTCCTTTTTTACCCTATTTCATTCCCATGAAACTCCTCTATTTTTCATTTTTCCCCATTTCCCCTTCATAAAATCCTCTTTACAAAGTTTAAAACTCCTCTTTTTACTCTGTCAAAACCCCCAAATCTATTTAAAAATTGAAATAATTTCATTAAAAGCACCATTTTGTATTACAGGCTTAAGCCCCCTTGGGCTAACTCCTAAACCACTTGCCCATTATATGCCCTGGTGCTAGAACTAGGCGCTAAGCCATTTAAGCACTTATCACATCAGAAATATCACAGCACATAATTTTATCTACCATATTAAAAATTTCTGATGTGATTAAGCCCTTGTACAAAGCTCCCGATCATATTATTGTTTCATATAACCCTCATGCCCACAATCGGGTGCTAAAAACATTGTATAATCCATCTTTGATTGATATTTTCCTTTGTAAAGTTCATAAACCCACTTTCCTAAATTTTTACTTTAAGCCCGTTGGAGACATGTTTTCAATGATCCAGGTGGATATTGGTGGCCACCATCCTATTCCACTTGGGCCCCCACCATTGTCTCTTTCATTTTTTCAGTTTCGGCATAGCTTACTATTTTTAGCTGTTTTTCGGGTCTTGAACTTCCAGAGCTGTTTTGAGGCCCTAAATGTCTTTTTTTGGGCATCATGCCTCTAGCGAATAATTTTCTATTCTAAAAAAGTTGTAGTCCTTGGATAGAGATTTCTAATGATGTATCATGTGCGTCAAACGGAGATAGTATGCCAAAGTTACGTCCGTGGGAAGTTGAAACACCAATTTACCCAAACGGGGCCCATAGTTTTGTCGCTTCATCTCGTAGGGTTAGGTTTTTTGATGTTTAGGTTTCTCCATTGTTTTGCAATAATAAATAGGCCCTCTAGCCTCATTGTAACTCAATTTAGAGGCCCGTAGCCGTCACGTCTCTTCTCAGAGATAGCTACTAGTGCCCTAGCTAGTTTTATTTCCATTCTGTCTGTAAGCGAATTTCAGTTCTTTGATATTAATGAAATGAAGTGTTATTTCCGCTGCATCTCTATATTTATGATTATATGTTTATTCTGTTGCGTTCCTCCATAAATCTGGATCAGTGGTATCAGAGTGGTCTGCTTTTTCCCGATCCTTCTTTGCATGTCCCCAACGAGGTTGGGGTATAAGGAGCTAGGGCTTGATCTGGTGGATCCTTTGCAAGATCATCCTCACAAACCTCGAGGGATGCCCATGGGTGATGAAAAGAAAGACGAGGGAGCAGGAGATCCTATGAAAATATTTCTCGAGGAGGCCCTCGAAAAACAAAGGAACGCGATGATGGATAACTTTGCTCAGATCCTTCAACGACTGCCCACCGGTGGCGCATCTACATCCAGCAGCCACTCTGGAGGTGCGAATCCTTTTAAGGTACAAGCAAATTTTGACATTCACATATTTGAGGGTCAAATAGACGCAAATGTCGTAGATAGATGGTTGAATCTATTAGGAGGATATTTCTCTATTCATGACTTTTCAGACCGAGAGAAGATTATTTTTGCACTCATCAAAGCTACCCCCCATGTTAAGGAATGGTGGGAAACCTACTATGAGAACAAGGACCAAACAGAACCATGAGAAATTTCCCTGTCCAAAGCGTCGAGAAAGCCGAGTTTTGTAAGTATTTTAGTATTAAAATATTTTGAGGATTTCCCCAATAAGCCGATCTGAAAGAACCTGGATGTGCTACTTGGGAATATGTTGTAGTGCTAAGATTCATAATTACTAATCCATGGAATGTCACTTTGAAGCAAGATTTGAGGTTATGAAGAGTAAGAAATTCTTTCACAATTCCTTGTTGCATGTCATGTTGATATGTATACTCTTGAAGATTTGAAATGTTGGATTGGAGGGAGTGCCAAATTCAAAATTTGGTATTGAAGAAACTACCAAATTATATATGTTTCATGTTGGTAAAGAATATATATGAAATATGGATTGAAGGTCAAAGCATCAAATCAAAAACTATCACCACCGAAGAGCACAATTTTCGATGGGATCACATAACACAACATCTAGTAGTGATTGAACTCGATCAATTAATAGATCATGTAGTTTCAGAAGCTAGTATTTGAAGGAAGCCCGAAGTTCAAATATAAGTGACCATGTAGTAGTGACCAAACTGGATGAGATAATAGATCATGTAGTTTTAGAAGCTAGTATTCAAAAGAAGTGTGTAGTTCAAATATGGGTTGTATGAGGTGTTTATAAAAGAACGTAGATCAAATATTGGTTGTATGACATGTTTATAAAAGTTTTAAATGGATTAAATGAGTAAATAGTGAAGGGTATTGTGTTTATTGTAGGTTGTGCTTACTAATTATTTTTGTAATAGTAAGTTGATTCCTAGAAGGAATCATCATTTAATGAATTATTATAGTTTTTCTCTTAGAAACATTTCCAAGTATATCTTCTATCTCATGTGGCAAAGGTGAACCACTTAACTACATGTTTTACTTTAGTGGAGTCCCTCATCTTCACTGCATGTTCTACTTCATTGGATCCCCTCATCTTTAGTGGTAGGAAAAATCATAAAGACCAATAAAAGGACTCTGAAAGGGCTTGGCACTTAGTGCCTTCACGACACTCGAAGAGGGGTGCTATACAACTTTGTAGTAAGAAAATTTTGTCACCTAATGTTACATTTAAAAATAACAAAATAATGGTTACATTAAAAAATTAAAAAACTAATAAGAATAATAAATTCAATGTTGGCCACACATAAAATACTTCAATTTCCACCTATAGTTTTACCTCAAACTTTCTATAAAGAGATAAAGTAATAGAAAATAAAAAAGTTTTTACTTTTTAGTATGAGAGATATATAATCCCTTCATTACTTATGGAGTACACAAAAGCTATTTAAAAATAATGTTATTGATACTACATGAGATCTAATACATTCCTTACTCAATTGAAATGTAGTATTAAAATAAAATTATATTATTGACAAAAATAGATCTTATACTCGTAAAAAATATAATCTAAATTATATATATATATATATATATATATATATATATATATATATATAAAATAATTAGAAGAAAATTAGTATGGACCTATGTCAACATTACTTAACTAAACCATATGTTTTTTTTTAAGCTTTTTGGTAACTTTTTTTTTCTTCTCTTTTTTATTACTCAATCTTCATCAATATGTTTAGATAAGAAGGGAATTGAACTTGGGATAAGTGCTATAACAAATAGCCTCATCACCATTTAACCAAACCACACAAACTAATTTATAATCATTTTATAACTATACATTTTTTAACATTAGATGAGATTGAGTCAAGACCAGGTGTCATAAAATTAGTTTGCACAAAACAAAATGAGAGGACTGAAATAAGACTCGATTCAAACAGAATGGGAAAATGAGAGACAACCTCGTGGCATTGCGGATGGGTATGCCTTAGCGGTGGTGGCCGTGGAAGCCTACTCTCCTTACAGTTCATCATTTCCTCAACTTTGAATGGAGTACTACTCTCATGAGTCTCATTCTGTTTGAATCGAATCCTTCCATTATGTTTCTATGCAAGTTAACTTTATGACACATTGTCCTATTACTATGACAGACTCCGCCTCATCAAATTTTTTGGGTGCGGCAAGACGAAGAACGAGCCATGATGATGTGTAGCCCGAGTTACATGTATAATAACACTGCCAATAGTCCCTAGATGTTCTTCGAAGTATAGAATGGAGCGGGTATGTGTTTTCATATTTATCATTTTTCATATTTATGGGGTCTACTATGTTGGTTGGTTAGAGATATGGTATTTATATAAAAGTATGTTACGAAAATTAATGGATTATGCGGTCTACTATGTTAATTGGTTAGAGATATGGTATTTATATAAAATTATGTTACGAAAATTAATGGATTTGGTATGTAATGAATTTTAATGGATTGGGTTATTTTATTATTTTTGTTTGGTACTTATAAGAAAAATGTAATTATTACTAAAAAAAATGATAATTTTTAAGTATATTATTTTACATATGTGGTTTAATTGTTATAACTTGCAATTGTTATAGTTGTTATAAGAAATAATTATCTAAACAATAATATTTAAAATTGAAATTCTAGTGAGTCAAGCTAAACAAAACAATTGCATTTTCACATAGAGTCACCATAAATATATTAAACTACTACATGAAATCCATGATCCATGGCATATGTTATTTTTGAAAGATTCAAATAATATTACTAACTAAATCCATATTGATTCCTACTCTACAAGTATAAGAGATCAAAAAAAATGTATTTCTTCTGGGAACTTGGTAAATCTGGAAATAAGATGAATCTGTCTATATTTTTAAAATACCATAAAAGATCTAATTTATTTTAAGCTAATTGTTATTTTATAACATGTAAAAAATATATATATTTTTAATTATTTTATAACATGTAAGAAGTATATATATATATTTTTAATTATTTTATTTAAAATTTGGTCTAAACAATTATTTCTATTTAATATTTAAAAATGCTAAGTATTTGTTTAAAAAAAAAAACTATAATTTTATTAATGAAATTTTTTAATTTTAATAATTTTTAACCAAATTTTAATAATACCTAAGTCTGATTATAGTTGACAATGTTTGGCCATATTGATATTGATTGAACATTCATACTCATATTTGACAATGTTTGGCCATATTGATATTGATTGAACATTCATTCTCATATTTGATCATGATATGAAGAAAAAAAAAGTGCGAAAGAACAATTAGAGAAATAAAGAAGTATGAAGCACAAAAAGATATGAAATGCAAAATTATAGAAGAAAGCCTTGTATATCCAAATATTTCAATCCTTTATTGTCTCTTAATAAAATGGGAATATTGCGAACTATTGAAAGTCTATATATTGGATGCTCAACATAATAGGATTTTTACAATAGTAGTGATCTTCAGTGGGTGCAGGAAATAAAACTTAGGGTTTGGATATTTTTAACCTTCATTTTCCATCCTATTTCTAAAATATAATGAAAAATAGCAAAAACAATCTTAGAATTCCCTTTCCTGATGTTTGAAATTTGCTTCTATAATATAATGAAAAATACCTAACACAATCAATAATGTCTTAAAAATAATACAAGGGTTTATGTTGAACAAAATCACATAGAAAATAAAAAACCAAAAAAAATATCTTCTCTGAAAAAATCTTAGAATTCCCCTTTCGAAATTTCCACATATTAAGGCTAGCTCTAATTATGGATGGTTTATGTTGAACACATCCACCTAGAAAATAAAGAAATCAAGAAAAAGCTCATCCTCAAAACAAATTTTAGAAGTCACCTTTCGAAATTTCCAGCCATTCGTCCTAACCCTACTCATGGGCTCAAATTGTTGGGTTCACATGAGGGTCACATAATAAATTTACCTCAACACTTTTCCCCTTAAATAGATTATATTCCACATAAATACCATGGGTCAATACCACAGTTTGATAAAACTAGGAGTAAAATAAAATAATTTAACCTCTATTTTATTTTAAATATTAATTTGATTAATTCTATTTTATTTTTTATTTTTTATGTAATTTGACCATGTCAAACATATCTTCCATATAGGGTCTTAGTGCAATGAACATGCCATCATTACACTTAACATTGGACGTATGAATGCTAACTTTACCTACTTATAGAATAAGATTGGTTTTATATTTATGCTCATAAGGGCGCTAAAATTTTAATTTGATTATCAATAATGATTATGTGGATGGTAGAGAACCTCCATGACATATTCTATAATATTCTTTGAAGTTTACAAAAATCAAAAGTTGAGATTTATCTTCAAAGTAATTATGTCC
This sequence comes from Pinus albicaulis, assembly GCA_034641835.2. Lineage (NCBI taxonomy): Eukaryota > Viridiplantae > Streptophyta > Pinopsida > Pinales > Pinaceae > Pinus > Pinus albicaulis. The sequence goes on from CM076573.1 coordinate 117,467,360, forward strand.
TTTATGACCATTTAATTAAATTGATTAATTAAAAAAATGTCATATGAACTATTGTCATACAAGTGAGTTATGGTTCTTTGGGCATGTAGTATTGATCAACCTTTCTGGTCAAAATAGACAGAACCTACCCATGGTATTTATTGTGGTATTCTCCCATGGTATCTACCCCCCAAGTATCCTTCGTTTTTCAAGAGAAATAATAAAATAAGGCTTCTAGAGAGTCCATCAAGCCTAAAAAATGGAATAGGAGGTAGGAATTGGATCGGGCTAAGTTTTTAAATATTCTTATGTTTTGTTTAGAACATTCATTGAACAGTTCTAGTTGCATCCAGAGATGAAAAAATCGTGGTGAATTTGTATGGTGGATCTAGTGAGGATTCACAAAGGTGCTTCAGTGCATTAGGTTTGTGTTTAATGAGTAGTCTTGCACATCATTTGTAGGGGCTCCATTCTTATTTGTATGAGCATGCATCTTTATTTTGAGCTAATAATATAAATAAGAGGCTGGGAGGCTACATTTTCAGATCCCTCCTATGTTTGTTGTTTTTGATAGCAACCATTTTCATTATAACACTCAAGTGTGACACATCCACTGATAATGTTATTTTTTAGGATCTTCTAGTAGTATGAGAGTTGTGCATCATGCTAGCTTGAGGGTTCTTGTTAGCATATCAATATTTTTATTTACAGGATTGAAAATTACTGTCGTAAGATGTCCAACTACAAGATTTTTATATACAGGATTGAAAATTCTTGTCCAACTACAATGAAGAAATCACAGGAGAAACAAGTGACCGATGTGTCATATGTGAAAGACTGCAAGTTCGATCATTGAATAACATCTACAACCAAGTAGCTTTTACGCTGAATTTGAACGGTCGAGTCTCCAATGTCACATAGGGATGAGTTAAGTAAAGTATAATTATTTTATCATGCCAATTTTCCTCTGCCTTCAGAAAACTATTTCTTTAATTAGAAATATTGGGAGAGATGGAAAAATATTTGCTGTTCCATATTGATCGAATGATCTAATCCTTCACCATTAACTAAGAGATGAACGGTGGGAAGAATAATAAATTAAATAATGGATAACTATTAATATGTTGATTTGGGGCTTGGGTCAATTCTATAAATAAAATTAAAGGAAACTTTTTGGAAGGCATGATGGACAAGATGTTGATGTGATGTCCCTATGATGAATTAGTGTATTCCTGCATATGTTCTTGCCTAGTATAGGAGAATATGGGTTGTATTGAAGAGACCTTGGAAAGTACCCATAAGCTACTTGACGAACTAGTGACAATATATGGTCCTTTAGATAAAAATGTTTCCTTAGAAAAAAATTATGGTCAAAGAAATATGCCTAAAAAATAATCGATGACATCCTGCGACATAAGTGTCCATGGGAAGTGAAGTAAGGATAGGGAATAGGGGATAAGCTATTCACACTTGGATCTACGATACAATGAATAAAGTTAGCCATAAAAAATTTTAATTTGGAGGACATAGACACATGTCCCTCGGAGGTGGAGAAACCAAAATGGAAGAAACTCAGTTGGCCTCTCAATCCATGCATGCTTGCATTAATACAAAAACAAAATTGCGAAAATACTTGTGAGGAGGTTAGACTTTCAGTTTCTTCTTATCTCAATACGGTCATAGCTCTAACATTGCCACTGCTGCCCTATAATAATGATCTCAAGAAAAATATACTGCAATTGATAGTAGAAGCCCTTTAGGGGTTGAATAACACTTCCTAACATTCAGAAGTGACGTAGAATTTTAAAACTCATGGAAGAGTTCGGTTTTGGAATCTCTATGCTGAATTTGGATTGCAACAACTTGATATTTCAGTTACCTCAAATTTGTTACATGAACATTACATAAGCTCATCCACACTATGTCGAAACAAGTATGCAAAATATTGTGTCTCTATTCTTAGAAGGATATGCTCACATCTGCAAGGTACTAAGATCCATATGGAGGAAGGAACCAAAGGTATGACCAACATCCTATGATCTAGTCGAGAAGTTGGTCACAAAAAACATAAAATTGCTTAGAATTTTGTTCACTAGGAAGGACCTGAGAAGCATTGATGGAGGAAGCATGAAGAAAATCCGTGAGAAGAATGAAAAAGGAGGAGTGTAATATTATTTATCTGCAAGGGAACTTGGCCCCTTTACTCATTCATGTCCAGGTAATATGAAGGCAACAAGGTCAGAACATATATATACTTTTTCAGGTCATCGGGATTCATGCATAGTTGGGTTCACCAGTTTTCAAGGGAGAACCTATGAAGGATTCGAGCAGTCAAGTACAGAAGGTGAGAAACAACACCATTTTTTTCTGAAAACATGTAGGAGAAGTTGATGATAATTAGTCATCTTGAAAAACTTTATGGGGAAAGGAAGGAGGTAGTTGCTACTATTGTTAGGTCCCTATATTACTAGTGTAGTCCCTTATTCTTGTTAGTGTATCCCCCTTATTGTTATTGTTGTACCCCTCTAACCCCCATATTGTTATTATTGTGCCCTTACATTATTATTGTTAGGTCGGTTAGGATTATATTATGACCTCATGGACTCCTATATATAGAAAGGAGGTTCTGTCATTTGTATCATCTAAGAATTGTTCATTTATGTAATGTAAAGGAGGTTTCCCCCTCGAAGTGGCTTATTTCTAAGGGGCTGATCTCTCTTTTTTTCTATTTTTGGAGATAGTTTCATAACATTTGGTATTAGATATTTGGATTCTAGGGTTTCTCTGGACCAAACATGTCATCATGGAATTTTCGTTATAAAGTTTTCTCTATGAAGGTTAAGAAGTTGAAATTTTTTTCACTAGAAGCCAAAATCCCGAGTAAATTCATAAAACAAATTCAAAACATGGTTCACAATATTTTCAGAGATTGGATCTGTGGAAGTTATGGTTTTTTCATGCTCCTCAATTTAATCTCAAAGAGGTGACCTTGGGAAAATCATCATAAATATCTCTCTCAGCATCGAATTGGAAATTTGTAAAAACTGACCGCAAGTACACGAACCGTAGTCTATTGTGTATCAATTTGAGAGTCGAAGGAGGAAATAGGGACAAATGGCACGTTGTACAAATTCTCTCTACTGAACTAGTCCATAATTAGGTCATTGTGGTAGATTGGGAATAGCGTTTTCTTGAAGGATCCAAATCCATTCAGACCTGTGGCATTCGAAAGAATATTCACTGGGCTACTACAAGACCAAATTTCATATATTGAAGATCTGAAATCAAGGAGATAATTCAGTTTAAATATCGAGCTCCTCAAAAGCAAGAAAAAGGTGTGTATTTGTTTTTCAAATTCTTCGTACTAGAGAGACACACTAGGAATACTACTATTGTCTTTGACTGAGAAAGAGGTGGAAGAAGTGATGAAGGCATTTCATGATGGAATATGTGGCGGACACTAAAACTGGTGCAAAACGACATGTGAGATCCTCAAAGTAGGTTTATTCTAGCCACATTTATTGAGTGATGTTCGAGCTCGTGTTAGAGCTTGTGAGAAGTGCCATACTTCCACCGAGAGACAGAAATTTGTGCCCCTGCCACTAATCCTGGTCCATGTTAAAGAGCCATTCAAACAGTGGGGAATTGACTTCATAGGAGAAATCCATCTGGCCTCCAGTATCCAACACCGATGGATCCTGATCGCCACGGATTACTTCCCAAGTTTTTTGAGGTGGTGTATGTGAGGAATGCTACTGACACAGTGCTAATAAAATTTTTGGAGGAGAATATAGTAGCAAGGCTTGGATTTCCATCAAAGATAATCACGGATAATTTGCAGCGTTCCATGTAATATTCCAAAATTAGCATGCAGCTAATTGGAATATTAATTTTTCTCTTGACATTTAGTTAGATGAATAAATGGGTAGGGATGCACATAAATCTTTTAAGTAGTCATAAAACCTCTCTTAATGTGGAAAGGGATCATATTCATAGCTGGATAAAGCACCCTCATGTGTGAAAAGGGGCTAATGCATGTGGACAAGGTCAAGTTTGACTAAGTCAACAACGCTAGTATGGGAGGAGTGGATCATCAATAGAGACAACACAGTGTGAATGGGAGGAAGATTCCATGATGGTGGAAAACCTAATGAGTGGGACCCAAGTTGAGAAGGCTCACATTTTTTTATAAGGAGTGCAAGGTAGCCATAGTAGGGAAGGTTATTCATTATTGATTTTATGATCTGCATGAATAATTTTCATTCTTCAGTTGTTTACTTGAGATTGTTGTGTTGTTTAGCATCAAGTGTTCCCGAGTGGGAATCCCATATCCTTCATTGAAAGGCCTCTTGGAGGATAATTTCACCTAATTTCCACACTCAGGCTTAAGCCCAAGCTTCAGCATTTAGCTACACTTAAATTTCTGCAGAGTATTATGTTGTGTTGCAGGGTGTTGTAGTGGAGGGTTAAGAAACCCACTTTTGGAGCTATTTTTCAGAGGAGAAAGCATTCTTCTCTCTGGCAGGTCAGAAAGGGAGTTTATTGAGGTTTCTTTCACATCTTGGCAGCAAGCTAACATATCCCCATCGTCTACAACATAGTATCCCTCTTTAACTGCGTTATTTCAATGAGCATTTGTAGTGGGGGTTTTAGTGCTTGATTTGGAGGGTGATATCTTCAGTGGTAAGATCAACCTTTCACTTGAAGGATCTATTGGAGAATATATATTCATTATTTGTATTATATACAACAATATTCATCCATTTATTCAGTAGTAGCTGCTAATTAGCCCTAGGGCTGCATTCCGACATTTTGGTTATTTTGTATATTTCAAGAAACCCTTCCCGAGTTGTCTTGAAAATGTGTTTGTGAGTATAGATATTTGTTCTCGACAGTATTTGAGACCTATAACTTAATATATATGTATTTAAATTTTCCAGCAGTAGTTATATCTAATAAAACTGTGCTGTCATGTAAATGTTGTCTTGAGGCTTGTTTTGCCAAGCTTGAGTGACTATTTCCTTAAGGACTTGTATATAATTTGTTGCTATGATCTTAATGTGATGGCTATACGATATTCTTACATTTTTCACTGCTATTTCCATTTTTTGTGTTCATGTATTGTTTCTTTCCCATTTAGGAATATTATAGTGGTATCAGAGCATAATATTGGCTTAGCCTTTGAGTTTCAATCCAATATGCTATAAGAAGAAGAAGAAGAAAACGAGATCTATAATGATGGAAGGAATGAGCTTTGTCTCATCACTTTTCAGATCTATGAAGAACCTCTCCAAGGAGGTCAAGTAGAAGAAAAAGCAGAGATGTAATGAAACCTTTAAAGGGTTTCAAGAAGAGGAAGGTCTATGTACCCCCTATCATCAGAAGAAAGAACCGGTGTTGCATAGAACTCCAAAGCAATATACTATGCCCTTCTCTTTTGAGGAATAAGACAAAAGGTGTGGAGATGGAGGGCACTTGGAACATGAAATTCTATGTAAATACTTGGAAAAATGTAAGTGTCAACCTAGAGCTTTCAAGGAGACTCTAACTCTCCCATAGTTCATTCGGCTCAAAGAAGAAAGGAGACCTTGTAGCAATAGAAAAATAAAGGGAAATAGATTTCTATTGTCTACCTTTTATGGCTCATCCTCGTGAATAAAAAAAGCTTGGGGAATGAAGTTGGATGCATTTTTTATGCTACATCCAGTAGTGGAGAAAGAATCTTTTGAGATTGCAGCGCTGCACCTTGAGGGCTAAGCAAATATTTGGTGGTTCAGCCATTTGAGTCATGCAAGAGTGACTGCATATGTAGATTTTACTCAAACATTGATCAAAATGTTTGACAAGAAGAGATCAGAGGATAAGAGGCCTTCACCACCACTTGCATCAGGAGAAAGAACACTTGCACCTTTGCAAAGTGGTCTTAATCCCTTGACATTTAGAGTCCCATGCACTATTCTAGAAATGCATGAGGAGGAGGAGACTTATACTAGTGTTGATGCAGCTAAAGAAGAGCATCCATCATCATCAATAGTTGGGGAAGTCATCGCATTGAAGGAAGGAACCCTTGTATTAGTACAAGATGTTCCCAAGTTTCACCAAGGTATGCATATGTTTCCACTTTCTGTTATTTTAGCACATCTTATGGAGGGTTGTGGGAATATGCCATTGCATGACCAAGGGTCAAATCATATTGACGATTTGGAGCAACAGACTATCATTGTGCTAAGAAGCCCTGAGTTGTTCAATGAGGGGATAAAAAATCATCCTAGTTATTCAATATTGAGATGAATACAACTCCTGGGGTTGGAGTGTGGATTCCTCGAGGATAGGATGAGCATTTTCCTCAAAAAACTAATGCATAACTATATGTTCAACATTGAGCATGAGCACGAGACAAAAAAAACACCATTATTGAGATTAGCAGCACTGTCATTGAGTAGCTGTGATGAGTTGGGGGCCCAACTATTATTGGGGCATTTTGATGACCATTTTACTTGTGTGATATTGTATAGGAAGATGATTGATGAGAGGCATCTTATATTTCATTGTTGTGATGGATCTTTCTTAATGATAATTTCATAGCTCAATGAAAATCCTTTGCCTTTAGCATACTTGGATCCCTATGGATTTAACATGATCATTGATGAGAGGTCTTCACTTGGAGGTCTCGAAGAGATTTCATTTCAACATCCCATGAAATGAAAAGGTAGAACTCTGATATGGAAAGATGGTATTCTCCATTGGAGGAGTACCAAGATGGAGCATGGTAGGAGACACCCACATTTGGATGAAGGAGTGTGGATGGTAAGCAAGAGGTTGGTGAGTCACCTTCATATCTATGACATGGGGCAGCAAGAGGCATGGCTGCATTGGCTACTCTTGAAAGAGTTTGGCCATCATGTGACATATCCTTCTTCTAAGGGTATGTTGGTGGGTGAAATTTGGCATGGCACTCACATCATATGGCAGCAAGGAGTTTGGGTGCATTGTGTTGCTACCACATTCTTCATGTCAATCATGATATTTTCACCTCACGATTTGTATGATGGAGGTGTGAAGGGGAAGCAAGAGTAATTGTTGCTCTGGCTTCTCTTGGGAGAGTAGAATTTTTCCCATACTTGGCATAATATTTTAGGAGAAAGGGATGGCACAATCAATGCGCAAGGAGGCTACCCTTCAACATTGAATAATATGGATGTATTTCCGCATAGGAAGAAATCTGCCACACATAGCAGCATGATGGTGGATGAATTTTGCATATGACATGTCAAAGAATGGAGTCATGGAGTGGAAAGAGCCTTATGACTAAGGCCAACAGTGTTGTCACTTGGGAGTATGAATCCCTTAATTTTGCATAATTTTATGAGTAGATTCTCATGGGAGGGCTCATCTATGGACCTCACTTTCAGCCTAATCACTATGCGTGGTGTTGGCTTGAGGTGTCCTGATCCAGGTTCGAAGGTTTAAGGTTTGCCAACAAACCCCTATACTTCTGGCCCTTTCAACAGTGTCCTACTTATAGAGGCCAAAGTCTCACCCGAAGCAGTTTGGGAGGGTGTTGGAACCAGGTTTCTGCACCCTGGAAGAGAGTAGGTAAGTCAAACAGATCCACGTTCACAACCTATCTAGTTCGCACAAGATAGGTCGATTCGCAAGGTTATTAACAGTATAATCCAAAGAACACATAGTTATTACCATGCAAAGATCTAGTCAATAGCACAAATTATTATGGTGCAAGTGTTCTTTCTCTTGATGTAAGTGTTCTTTCTCCTGATGTGATATGATATAACACAAACATATTCACAGCATAAACATATAGCGCAACTGTATTCGTATCTATAAAAGATCCAAAATATTTGCATCAATAGTAACACATTAGATTAGATAGCACAGAGATACTTTAACTATGTCCACATATATTAGCATCAAAAACCTAGTAAAATCCAAACATAGCCTGTGCACACAACCAGCAGGGTTCACACACAATAGGACTGAGGATCTCCGCCCAAACGGGCAGTAGGAGTACTTACCCAAATGACCCAGAAATATATCTAATAATTCACACTTAGCATCAAACTTGATTCTTGCCTACCTTAAGACTCAAAATGTTAATCTATTTATATCGACTTAGCCTATGCTTCCAACGATCCGCAAACCGTGTTTTGCGGACTCTTAGTCTACCCTTAACCCATTACAATGCATTTTTGGCTTTGACCCACCCCAAATCCCTACACTAGACTAAATGATACCAAAAATATACAAAATTGTACAAAATTCGCATCTTTAGGGGACCTCTTTCCAACGATCCCCCAACACAATCTTGTGACTCGTCTCAAGTCACTGTGGTCGTGGAGTATCCACCTGCACCTACAGTAGCCTGATTACCTCAACCAGAGGGGGTAGCACTCCTTTACTTTGAACAACAGCGTTCTAAGCAATATCCTCCAACTTCTGCTAATTTGGTCCTTTTGTTGCAGATGTGATGCTCTCCAGAGTATGGTTCAATTGTTTAACTGTGACATCAATATCTTGAAAGAGCTTGAGGGCTTCATCAGCCCATGGATTAAGGACATTGTTGAGGGTCTTCTTCTTCTAGTGGAGTTCGTCAATGTCATCCGAACGACGTGGTTGGTATTAGTCAGCAATAAAATTTGTCATATCAAATGGTGGCTAAAACATTTTTGGAGCCTTCAAGGAACACGTTTTATTGCAAAAAATGTTATCTCTTGAAGACTCAAGAAGACATCTTGCTATTTGTCTAAATATTCACTGCTGTTTCATTTTTCCCAACTCAGAAATTCTGCTAATTTCAAGAAAAAATACTGCTGCAAACACCATTTTCCCCTCCTTCCACTTCAAAACTAACCTCCTTTTTTACCCTATTTCATTCCCATGAAACTCCTCTATTTTTCATTTTTCCCCATTTCCCCTTCATAAAATCCTCTTTACAAAGTTTAAAAATCCTCTTTTTACTCTGTTAAAACCCCCAAATCTATTTAAAAATGGAAATAATTTCATTAAAAACACCATTTTGTATTACAGGCTTAAGCCCCCTTGGGCTAACTCCTAAACCACTTCCCCATTATATGCCCTGGTGCTAGAACTAGGCACTAGTCCATTTAAGCACTTATCGCATCAGAAATATCAGAGCACATAATTTTATCTACCATATTAAAAAATTTCGATGTGATTAAGCCCTTGTACAAAGCTCCCAATCATATTATTGTTTTATATAACCCTCATGCCCACAATCGGGTGCTAAAAACATTGTATAATCCATCTTCGATTGATATTTTCCTTTGTAAAATTCATAAACCCACTTTCCTAAATTTTTACTCTAAGCCCGTCGGAGACATGTTTTCAATGATCCGGGTGGATATTGGTGGCCACTGGCCTATTCCACTTGGGCCCCCACCATTGTCTCTTTCAGTTTTTCAGTTTCGGCATAACTTACTATTTTTAGCATTTTTTTGGGTCCTGAACTTCCGGAGCCGTTCTGAGGCCCTAAATGACTTTTTTTGGGCATCGCGCCCCCAGCGGATATTTTTTTATTCTGGAAAAGTTGTAGTTCTCGGATAGAGATTTCTAATGATGTATCATGTGCGTCAAATGGAGATAGTATGCCAAAGTTACGTCCGTGGGAAGTTGAAACACCAATTTACCCAAACGAGGCCCATAGTTTTGTCGCTTCATCTCCTAGGGTTAGGTTTTTGGATGTTTAGGTTTCTCCATTGTTTCTAAATAATAAATAGGCCCTCGAGCCTCATTGTACCTCAATTCAGAGGCCTGTAGCTGTCACGTCTCTTCTCATAGATAACTACCAATGCCTTAGCTAGTTTTATTTCCATTCTGTCTGTAAGCGAATTTCAGTTCTTTGAAATTAATGAAATGAAGTGTTATTTCCACTGCATCTCTATATTTATGGTTATATGTTTATTCTGTTGCGTTCCGGCATAAATCTGGATCAGTGGTATCAGAGCGGTCTGCTTTTTCTCGATCCTTCTTTGCATGTCCCCAACGAGGTTGGGGTATAAGGAGCTAGGGCTTGATCTGGTGGATCCTTTGCAAGATCAACCTCGCAAACCTCGACGGATGCCCATGGGGGATGAAAAGAAAGACGAGGGAGCAGGAGATCCTATCAAAATATTTCTCGAGAAGGCCCTCGAAAAATAAAGGTATGCGATGATGGATAACTTTGCTCAGATCCTTCAACGGCTGCCCACCAACGGCGCATCTGCATCTAGCAGCCACTCTGGAGGTGCGAATCCTTTTAAGGTACAAGTAAATTTTGACATTCCCATATTTGAGGGTCAAATAGACGCAGATGTCGTAGATAGATGGTTGAATCTATTAGAAGGATATTTCTCTATTCATGACTTTTTAGACCGAGAGAAGATTATTTTTGCACTCCTCAAAGCTACCCCCCATGTTAAGGACTCGTGGGAAACATACTATGAGAACAAGGACCAGACAGAACCATGAGAAATTTCCCTGTCCAAAGCGTCGAGAAAGCCGGGTTTTGTAATTATTTTAGTATTAAAATATTTTGAGGATTTCTCCAATAAGCCGATCTGAAAGAACCTAGATGTGCTACTTGGGAATATGTTGTAGTGCTAAGATTCATAATTACTAATCCATGGAATGTCACTTTGAAGCAAGATTTGAGGTTATGAAGAGTAAGAAATTCTTTGACAATTCCTTGTTGCATGTCATGTTGATATGTATACTCTTGAAGATTTGAAATGTTGGATTGGAGGGAGTGCCAAATTCAAAAGTTGATATTGAAGAAACCACCAAATTATATATGTTTCATGTTGGTAAAGAATATATATGAAATGTGGATTGAAGGTCAAAGCATCAAATCATAAACTATCACCACCGAAGAGCACAATTTTCGATGGGATCACATAACACAACATCTAGTAGTGATTGAACTCGATCAATTAATAGATCATGTAGTTTCAGAAGCTAGTATTTGAAGGAAGCCCGAAGTTCAAATATAAGTGACCATGTAGTAGTGACCAAACTGGATGAGATAATAGATCATATAGTTTTAGAAGCTAGTATTCGAAAGAAGTGTGTAGTTCAAATATGAGTTGTATGAGGTGTTTATAAAAGAACGTAGATCAAATATTGGTTGTCTGACATGTTTATAAAAGTTTTAAATGAATTAAATGAGTAAATAGTGAAGGGTATTGTGTTTATTGTAGGTTGTGCTTACTAATTATTATTGTAATAGTAGGTTGATTCCTAGAAGGAATCATCATTTAATGAAGTATTATAGTTTTTCTCTTAGAAACATTTCCAAGTATATCTTCTATCTCATGTGGCAAAGGTGAACCACTTAACTACATGTTTTACTTTAGTGGAGTCCCTCATCTTTACTGCATGTTCTACTTCATTGGATCCCCTCATATTTAGTGGTAGAAAAAATCATAAAGACCAATAAAAGGACTCTGAAGGGGCTTGGCACTTGGCGCGTTCACGACACTTGAAGAGGGGTGCTATACAACTTTGTAGTAAGAAAATTTTGTCACCTAATCTTACATTTAAAAATAACAAAATAATGGTTACATTAACAAATTAAAAAACTAATAAGAATAATAAATTCAATGTTGGCCACATTACTTAACTAAACCATATGTTTTTTTTTAAGCTTTTTGGTAACTTTTTTTTTCTCTTTTTTTTTACTCAATCCTCATCAATATGTTTAGATAAGAAGGGAATTGAACCTGTGATAAGTGCTATAACAAATATCCTCATCACCATTTAACCAAATCACACAAACTACTTTATAATCATTTTATAACTATACATTTTTTAACATTAGATGAGATTGAGTCTCGTGCAGTATAAAACCATGTGTCATAAAATTAGTTTGCACAAAACAAAATGAGAGGACTGAAATAAGACTCGATTCAAACAGAATGGGAAAATGAGAGACAGCCTCGTGGCATTGCGGATGGGTATGCTTTAGCGGTGGCGGCCGTGGAAGCCTACTCTCCTTACAGTTCAACATTGCCCCAACTTTGAATGGAGTACTACTCTCATGAGTCTCATTCTGTTTGAATCGAATCCTTCCATTATGTTTCTATGCAAGTTAACTTTATGACATCTTGTCCTATTACTGTGACACACTCGGCCTCATCAAATTTTTCGGGTGTGGCAAGACGAAGAACGAGCCATGATGACATGTAGCTTGAGTTACATGTATAATAACACTGCGAATAGTCCCTAGATGTTCTTCGAAGTATAGAATGGAGCGGGTATGTGTTTTCATATTTATAATTTTTTCATATTCATGGGGTCTACTATGTTGGTTGGTTAGAGATATGGTATTTATATAAAAGTATGTTACGAAAATTAATGGATTATGCGGTCTACTATGTTAATTGGTTAGAGATATGGTATTTATATAAAAGTATCTTACGAAAATTAATCAATTTGGTATGTAATGAATTTTAATGTATTGGGTTATTTTATTATTTTTGTTTGGTACTTATAAGAAAAATGTAATTATTACTAAAAAAATAATAATTTTTAAGTATATTATTTTACATATGTGATTTAATTGTTATAACTTGCAATTGTTATAGTTGTTATAAGAAATAATTATCTAAACAATAATATTTAAAGTTGAAATTCTAGTGAGTCAAGCTAAACAAAACAATTGCTTTTTCACATAGAGTCACCATAAATATATTAAACTACTACATGAAATCCATGATCCATGGCATATATTATTTTTGAAAGATTCAAATAATATTACTAACTAAATCCAAATTGATTCCTACTCTACAAGTATAAGAGATCAAAAGAAATGTATTTCTTCTGTGAACTTGGTAAATTGGAAATAAGATGAATTTGTCTGGATTTTAAAAATACCATAAAAGATCTAATTTATTTTAAGCTAATTGTTATTTTATAACATGTAAAAAATATATATATTTTTAATTATTTTATAACAGGTAAGAAGTATATATATATTTTTAATTATTTTATTTAAAATTTGGTCTAAACAATTATTTCTATTTAATATTTAAAAATTCTCAGTATTTGTTCTTACAAAAAATATAATTTTATTAATGAAATTTTTTAATTTTAATAATTTTTAACCAATTTTTAATAATACCTAAGTCTGATTATAGTTGATAATGTTTGGCCATATTGATATTGATTGAACATTCATTCTCATATTTGATCATGATATGAAGAAAAAAAAAGTGCGAAAGAACAATTAGAGAAATAAAGAAGTACGAAGCACAAAAAGATATGAAATGAAAAATTATAGAAGAAAGCCTTATATATCCAAATATTTCAATCCTTTATTGTCTCTTAATAAAATGGGAATATTGCGAACTATTGAAAGTCTATATATTGGATGCTCAACATAATAGGATTTTTACAATAGTAGTGATCTTCAGTATTTCTTGGCAGTATTTCAGGATAGTTTGGTTGTGATGAAGCTCCTAAAGCGGGTGCAAGAAAGATAGTTTTCACCTTGTTCGAGCTTGACAACCCTATCCCTATCGTCGTGCCCAAATCAGGAGGCCGATTTTGCACCAGAAATTTTGCTGAAACAAATCAACTTGGAAAGCCACTTGCTGCGTCATATGTCGACGTCTATAGGAAGGCGAAATTGGAAAGGTGCTTCATTTGTGATTGATTATTAACTGCCTGATATGAGGGAGCATCATTTAGGTTTAATTCGCCATTGGATACATGTTTTTGTGGATGATTATTGTTATAACTTTGAATCCCCTGGTATGACGGGAGCATTTAGGTTTAATTGGCCGTTGGATACATTGGAACCAAAAACAATGTATCCAACGGCGAATTAAACCTAAATTCTCCCATCATACCAGGGGGTTCAAAATTATAACAAAAATTATTCACAAAAACAATGTATCCAACGGCGAATTAAACCTAAATGATGATCCCCTCATACCAGGCGGTTAATAATCAATCACAAATGAAGAACCTTTTCAATTTCGCCTTCCTATAGACGTCGACATATGACGCAGCAGGTGGCTTTCCAAGTTGATTTGTTTCAGCAAAATTTCTGGTGCAAAATCGGGCTCGTGATTTGGGCACGATGATAGGGATAGGGTTGTCAAGCTCGAACAAGGTGAAAACTATCTTTCTTGCACCCGCTTTAGGAGCTTCATCACAACCAAACTATCCTGAAATACTGCCAAGAAATACTGAAGATCAGGTACCCCTGGGCAGTACCTTGTTGGTTGTCTGTGATAACCTTAAAACAAACACAAAAATTTCAATTAACCTCAGCTCAGCTGTTTCAGTTCATTAGTCCGACAGCCAAACGGATTTTGATTTCTCGGAAACTAGGGGAAGCTATTGGCAGAGTGGAGACACGGCAACAAAGAGATGAAATCAGTAAACGTCATCAAAGGCTTCATAGAAATCAGCAAACGTAGCGCTGGGAATACATTAGAGCGTCCGACCGGACTCAAAAATGGTTTGGCACTTTGGCCATGACTGAAGAAGTTGCTGTTCCTTTTTATAAAATTTCATTTCAAAATAAAAATTCAACATACATTTATATCTCTAATGAAATTTATGTTATTCATGGCAACTATGTAAAACTTGAAAGCCATGAGAGGTAAAACTTGAAAGCCATGAGAGGGATCGATCATGTTCCAGAAATAAAACTTGAGTTTGGATTTGGATTTTTTAACACTTATAGAGCATGGTCATTTTCCTGCAGTAAATATACTCGAGCCTAATTACATGTGTTTTCTGGATTTATAAAATTTTGACTTCGTATGCATGCACCTTTCCATTAATTTTGATTCCAGATGCATGCGCCTTTCTATTAATTTTGAAAAAAGTTTTAAAAAAATAAAATATATGATTTATCATACACATCTATAAATGGGTAGCCGACATTAGAGCTTCTCGAAAATGGTTTGACACGTTGGCCATGGCTGAAAAAGTTGCTGTTCTTTTTAATAAAATTTAATTTCAAAATAAAAATTCAATATACAATTATATTTCTAATGAAATAGCCATGAGGAAGGTTCGATCCTGTTTCGGAAATAAAACTTAGGGTTCGGATATTTTTAACGTTTATTTTCCTGTTTCGATTCTGTTTCTACAATATAATGAAAAACAGCAAAAAGAATCTTAGAATTCCATTTCCTGATGTTTGAAATTTGCTTCTATAATATAATGAAAAATACCAAACACAATCAATAATGTCTTAAAAATAATACAATGGTTTATGTTGAACAAAATCACATAGAAAATAAAAACAAAAAAAAATCTCTTCTGTGAAAAAAATCTTAGAGTTCCCCTTTTGAAATTTCCACATATTCAAGCTAGCTCTAATTATGGATGGTTTATGTTGAACACATCCACCTAGAAAATAAAGGAATCAAGAAAAAGCTCATCCTCAAAACAAATTTTAGAAGTCACTTTTCGAAATTTCCAGCCATTCGTCCTAACCCTACTCATGGGGTCAAATTGTTGGGTTCACATGAGGGTCAGCATAATAAATTTAGCTCAACACTTTTCCCCTTAAATATATTATATTCCACATAAATACCATGGGTCAATACCACAGTTTGATAAATCTAGGAGTAAAATAAAATAATTTAACCTCTATTTTATTTTAAATATTAATTTGATTAACTCTATTTTATTTTTTTATTTTTTATGTAATTTGACCATGTCAAACATATTTTCCATATAGGGTCTTAGTGCAATGAACATGCCATCATTACACTTAACATTGGACGTATGAATGCTAACATTACCTACTTATAGAATAAGAATGGTTTTATATTTATGCTAATAAGGGCGCTAAAATTTTAATTTGATTATCAATAATGATTATGTGGATGGTAGAGAACCTCCATGACATATTCTATAATATTCCTTGAAGTTTACAAAAATCAAAAGTTGGGATTTATCTCCAAAGTAATTATGTCCTTTATGACCATTTAATTAAATTGATTAATTAAAAAAATGTCATATGAACTATTGTCATACAAGTGAGTTATGGTTCTTTGGGCATGTAGTATTGATCAACCTTTCTGGTCAAAATAGACAGAACCTACCCATGGTATTTACTGTGTTATTCTCCCATGGTATCTACCCCCCAAGTTTCCTTCGTTTTTCAAGAGAAATAATAAAATAAGGCCTCTAGAGAGTCCATCCAGCCTAAAAAATGGAATAGGAGCTAGGAATTGGATCATGCTAAGTTTTTAAATCTTCTTATGTTTTGTTCAGAACATTCATTGAACAGTTCTAGTTGCATCTAGAGATGAAAAACCGGTGGTGAATCTGTATGGTGGATCTAGTGAGGATTCACAAAGGTGCTTCAGTGTATTAGGTTTGTGTTTAATGAGTAGTCTTGCACGTCATTTGTAGGGGCTCCATTCTTATTTGTATGAGCATGCATCTTTATTTTGAGCTAATAATATAAATAAGAGGTTGGGAGGCTGCATTTTTAGATCCCTCCTATGTTCGTTGTTTTTTATAGCAACCATTTTCATTATAACGCTCAAGTGTGACACATCCATTGATAATATTATTTTTTGGGTTCTTCCAGTCGTATGAGAGTTGTGCATCATGCTAGCTTGAGGGTTCTTGTTAGCATATCAAGATTTTTATTTACAAGATTGAAAATTCTTGTCCAACTACAATGAAGAAATCATATGAGAAACAAGTGACGAATGTGTCATATGTGAAAGACTGCAAGTTCGATGATTGAATAAAATCTACAACCAAGTAGCTTTTACGCTGAATTTGAATTAGAAATATTGGGAGAGATGGAAAAATATTTGCTGTTCCATATTGATTGAATGATCTAATCCTTCACCATTAACTAAGAGATGAACAGTGGGAAGAATAATAAATTAAATAATGGATAACTATTAATATGTTGATTTGGGGCTTGGGTCAATTCTATAAATAAAATTAAAGGAAACTTTTTGGAAGGCATGATGGACAAGATGTTGATGTGATGTCCCTATGATGAATTAGTGTATTCTTGCATATGTTCTTGCCTAGTATGGGAGAATATGGGTTGTATTGAAGAGACCTTGGAAAGTACACATAAGCTACTTGATGAACTAGTGACAATATACGGTCCTTGATGAACTAATGACAATATATGGTCATTGATGAGAGGTCTTCACTTGCAGGGTATGGGCAGACCTTTTCCCATACTTGGCATAATATTTTAGGAGAAAGGGATGGCACAATCAATGCGCAAGGAGGCTACCCTTCAGCATTGAATAATCAGGATGTATTTCCGCATAGGAAGAAATCTGCCACACATAGCAGCATGATGGTGGATGGCTTTTGCATATGACATGTCAAAGAATGGAGTCATGGAGTGGAAAGAGCCTTATCACTAAGGCCAACAGTGTTGTCACTTGGGAGTATGAATCCCTTAATTTTGCAGACTTTTATGAGTAGATTCTCCTGGGAGGGCTCATCTATGGACCTCACTTTCAGCCTAATCACTATGCGTGGTGTTGGCTTGAGGGGTCCTGACCCAGGTTTGAAGGTTTAAGGTTTTCCAACAAACCCCTATACTACTGGCCCTTTCAACAATGTCCTACTTGCAGAGGCCAAAGTCTCACCCGAAGCAGTATGGGAGGGTGTTGGAACCGGGTTTCCGCACGTTGGGAGAGAGTAGGTAAGTCAAGCATATCCACGTTCGCAACCTATTTAGTTCGCACAAGTTAGGTCCATTCGCAAGGTTATTAACAGTATAATCCACAGAATACACAGTTATTACCATGCAAAGATCTAGTCAATAGCACAAATTATTATGGTGCAAGTGTTCTTTCTCTTAATGTAAGTGTTCTTTCTCCTGATGTGATATGATATAACGCAAACATATTCGCAGCATAAATAGATAGCACAACTGTATTCGTATCTATAAAAGATCCAAAATGTTTGCATCAATAGTAACACATTAGATTAGATAACACAGAGATACTTTAACTATATCCACATATATTAGCATCCAAAACCTAGTAAAATCCAAACATAGCCTGTGCACACAACCAGCAGGGTTTGCACACAACAGGACTGAGGATCTCCGCCCACACGGGCAGTAGGAGTACTTTCCCAAATGACCCAGAAATATATCTAATAATTCACACTTAGTATCAAACTTGATTCTTGCCTACCTTAAGACTCAAAATGTTAATCTATTTATATCGACTTAGCCTACGCTTCCAATGATCCACAAACCGTGTTTTGCAGACTCTTAGTCTACCCTTGACCCATTACAATGCATTTTGGGCTTTGACCCACCCCAAATCCCTGCACTAGACTAAATGATACCAAAAATATACAAAATTGTACAAAATTCGCATCTTTAGGGGACCTCCTTCCAACAATCCCCCAACACAATCTTGTGACTCGTCTCAAGTCACTGTGGTCGTGAGGTCTCCACCTGCACCTACAGTAGCCTGATTGCCTCAACCAGAGGGGGTAGCACTTCTTTACTCTGAACAACAGCGTTCTGAGCAATATCCACCAACTTCTGTGAATTTGGTCCTTTTGTTGCGGATGTGATGCTCTCCAGAGTATGGTTCAATTGTTTAACTGTGACATCAATATCCTGAAAGTGCTTGAGGGCTTCATCAGCCGATGGATTAAGGCCATCGTTGAGGGTCTTCTTCTTCTACTGGAGTTCTTCAATGTCATCCCAAACGACGTGGTTGGTGTTAGCCACCAATTAAATTTGTCATATCAAATGGTGGCTAAAACATTTTTGGAGCCTTCAAGGAACACGTTTTATTGCAAAAAATGTTATATCTTGAAGACTCAAGAAGACACCTTGCTATTTGTCTATAATATGCACTGTTGTTTCCTTTTTCCAAACTCAGAAATTCTGCTAATTTCAAGAAAAAATACTGCTGCAAACACCATTTTCCCCTCCTTCCACTTCAAAACTAACCTCCATTTTTACACTATTTCATTCCCATGAAACTACTCTATTTTTCATTTTTCCCCATTTCCCCTTCATAAAATCCTCTTTACAAAGTTTAAAACTCCTCTTTTTACTCTGTCGAAACCCCCAAATCTATTTAAAACTTGAAATAATTTCATTAAAAACACCTTTTTGTATTACAGGCATAAGCCCCCTTGGGCTAACTCCTAAACCACTTCCCCATTATATGCCCTGGTGCTAGAACTAGCCGCTAAGCAATTTAAGCACTTATCACATCACATTAGATTAGATAACACAGAGATACTTTAACTATATCCACATATATTAGCATCCAAAACCTAGTACAGACCAAACATCCCCTGCGAACACAACCAGTAGAGTTCTCACACAACGGGACTAAGGATCTCCACCCACACGGGCAGTAGGAGTACTTACCCAAACGACCCAGAAATATATCTAATAATTCACACTTAGCATCAAACTTGATTGTTGCCTACCTTAAGACTCAAAATGTTAATCTATTTATATCCACTTAGCCTATGCTTCCAACGATCCGCAAACCATGTTTTGTGGACTCTTAGTCTACCCTTGACCCATTACAATGCATTTTGGGCTTTGACCCACCCCAAATCCCTACACTAGACTAAATGATACCAAAAATATACAAAATTGTACAAAATTCACATCTTTAGGGGACCTCTTTCCAACGGTCCCCCAACACAATCTTGTGACTCGTCTCGAGTCACTGTGGTCGTGGGGTATCCACCTGCACCTATAGTAGCCTGATTTCCTCAACCAGAGGGGGTAGCACTCCTTTACTCTGAACAATAGCATTCTGAGCAATATCCACCAACTTCTGCGAATTTGGTCCTTTTGTTGCGGATGTGATGCTCTCCAGAGTATGGTTCAATTATTTAACTGTGACATCAATATCCTGAAAGAGCTTGAGGGCTTCATCAGCCCATGGATTAAGGCCATCGTTGAGGGTCTTCTTCTTCTACTGGAGTTCGTCAATGTCATCCCGAACGGCGTGGTTGGTGTTAGCCACCAACAAAATTTGTCATATCAAATAGTGGCTAAAACATTTTTGGAGCCTTCAAGGAACATATTTTATTACAAAAAATGATATCTCTTGAAGACTCAAGAATACATCTTGATATTTGTCTAAATCTTCTCTGTTGTTTCCTTTTTCCCAACTCATAAATTCTACTAATTTCAAGAAAAAATACTGCTGCAAACACCATTTTCCCCTCCTTCCACTTCAAAAATAACCTCCATTTTCACCCTATTTCATTCCCATTAAACTCCTCTACTTTTCATTTTTCCCCATTTCCCCTTCATAAAATCCTCTTTACAGAGTTTAAAACTCCTCTTTTTACTTTGTCGAAACCCCCAAATCTATTTAAAACTTGAAAGAATTTCATTAAAAACACCTTTTTGTATTACAAGCTTAAGCCCCCTTGGGCTAACTCCTAAACCACTTCCCCATTATATCCCCCGGTGCTAGAACTAGGCGCTAAGCCATTTAAGCACTTATCGCATCGGAAAGATCAGAGCACATCAGTTTATCTACCATATTAAAAATTTCCGATGTGATTAAGCCCTTGTACAAAGCTCCCGATCATATTATTGTTTCATATAACCCTTATGCCACAGTTGGGTGCTAAAAACATTGTATAATCCATCTTCAATTGATATTTTCATTTGTAAAGTTCATAAACCCACTTTCCTAAATTTTTGGTCTAAGCCCGTCGAAGACATGTTTTCAATGATCCAGGTGGATATTGGTGGCCACCCACCTATTCCACTTGGGCCCCCACCATTGTCTCTTTCATATTTTCAGTTTCAGTATAACTTACTATTTTTAGAAGTTTTTCGGGTCCTGAACTTCCGGAGCCGTTTTGAGGCCCTAAATGATTTTTTTTGGGCATTGCGCCTCCAGCAAGTAGTATTCCATTCTAGAAAAGTTGAGGTCCTCGGATAGAGATTTCTGATGATGTATCATGTGCATCAAACGGAGATAGTATGCCAAAGTTACGTCCGTGGGAAGTTGAAACACCAATTTACCCAAACGGGGCCCATAGTTTTGTCGCTTCATCTCCTAGGGTTAGGTTTTTTGATGTTTATGGTTATCCATTGTTTCCCAATAATAAATAGGCCCTCAGGCCTCATTGTAACTCAATTCATAGGCCTGTAGCTGTCACGTCTCTTCTCAGAGATAGCTACCAGTGCCCTAGCTAGTTTTATTTCCATTCTGTCTGTAAGAAAATTTCAGTTCTTTGATATTAATGAAATTGTTGAGGAGGTAAATCCCCTCTATAGATAGAGGCGATCCCTACTAGCCCAGATCGGGTCTAGCAACAATCAAACACACTACAGTGCAGGTTCCTAATTGTAAATAAACCGACTTGCGAGGAAGGCTTACATGGAATCCAATGCTATCGTCTGTAGAAGAGGTGGTGCTCCCGTTCGTTTGCCATGGCAGATCACAATCCTCACGATATCCGTGATCGGACACCTGCACATGTAAGAAAGAACACAAACGCAAGCATAAAATCCACTGCATACAACTATATATCAGTCGAAGAGGATATAACTCATGAACATGATCAAGAACAAGAGCGGAACCATAACCGATAGTCGCTTATCATTAAAGAGTCAAAAGAAGAATACAACCATAGCTTCGACGCAGCACTATCCTTTAGCGGGTCGTCAGCACATGTTGTCTCGAAAAAGCCTGTCAGGGATGGGACAAGCCTCTCTCTATCTCCGGATACTTGGCAATAGTCTCCTTGCTTGGATTTCGCCTTAGGGAATCAAGAAGGCTTTTGCAGCATGAAAGCTCTTGGGAACTTAGAAATTTCGCCACTCTTTGGAACTAGCCCTTCAACCCCTTCATCAATGGATGAAGGCTATATTTATAGAGGAGAGGAGGAGGTTGGGATCCCTACAATAGTGGAAGGGAGGCATTATCCTTTGGGAGGTTCCCCATATGGTGGAAACAAGATGCCATAAGGAGGAAGGCCGTGGTTATTCAGTCGAAACCACTCCTGATGACTCATCCACAAAGTTGTTGTAATCGAAACTTCGCCTCCTTTTTTAAAAAACTTTCCATAAACAGATTGGCGTGGGTGCAACACTAGGACAGGGCGCCAATTGGCGCTGGCTCAGTGTTAATTTCCCCCCATTGGCGCAAGTACATAACGGGATACCAGCGCCAAGGAAAAAAAAGGTGTTTTTAAGGGTCTGCTCAGGAAATGATCAACAGAAGAAATGTTGTCCTCATGGAAAGGGATGAAACAATGGTATTTACAAGGCATGACACTGCTTATTGGTCATAGAAACGACCCTCTAATGGGAGAGATGGGAATTTCAGGGACGGTGACAAATTACTGTGTAACAGATGCCCCCTGAAGCATGAGGCCCAAAAGAGAGAGAGGGGTGAAATGCTTTACAAGAACATGCCGACTGAAAACACCGCCATCGGAAAACCTGCGGAGCGAAGTACAACTAACATCTCAGATACATGATATATATGGGTGGTATGGGCGCAGCCATCCGTAACAGAGTGTACAATAATCTAGATCCAAGGCATGGACACAGCCATCCTGAGAGGATCGATAAATAGACTCAGGTATGGTCGCAGCCATCTAATCAGTGAGTCATGTAAATAATAATAATAATCCACAATGTCTCAGCCTGGATTACAATAGACATAATCCAGGGTCTTGCGATCCATCTCGACCGGAACAAAGTACAAGTTCAGGCATGCGAATATGTGAGCTGAAGTCAAACATGCAAGAACATCGTCTGATTAACAGCCAATGATGAAAGCTGTTAACAAACATGAGAGGAACCACCATTAATGCCAATGGTCCTAAAGGTACTACAGGTACAATATACGGCATGTGAACAGTGAGCTAGCGTCGAACACCCGTAGAATCATTCGATCGGAGGCTAATGATGAAAACCTCACGTCGAATGCGACGAACCTGCCATTAAGGCATGCAGGCTCCAAGGTACCATAAGGGAGTCTCTAGATCAGCTTCCCGGATAATGAGCTGAAGTCGACAGGAAGTGACCTTGATCGAAGGTGGGCCATAGTGTTTCCCACATCATCGACATGAGACAGAGGAACATAATGTCTTTGTGAATCAAGATCAGATGAGAATCAGAGGAAGGTTGGAGTTTGCAGAGGTCAACTTCTCTTGAACATATTGACGGCACGACAGTGGATTTGGCAGTATTTGACGTCAAAAGATCAAAGGTCACGGTGACGAGGCAAAGAGTAGATGAGAGGTCAAAAGGGATCACCCAAACCCATGGAGGCAAGTGGAAAACGAGATGAGATGTCCCCAACCCGACACGAATGCAGACAAGTGCCATGTTCAAGAGCGACATACTGTCGACACGACAATGATGTTGGTTCCATTTTTTCCCCACGATTTCGGTGAGTACCTCTTTATTTTTACACAAGCTTGAAGAGGGTACCATATGCTTGTCATATAAATCTGTCCTTCGGACGAATCCATCCTAGTACATTTAACGAGCCCTAGGAAGGAGTGACTCGAATAACGTCATTTCGACTGAATCCGATGTCATCAAATTTTAACGAGTCTGACAAAGGAAGAACTCTACGTATTTTCATATTTAGAGAGTTTGAAAAGACAGCTGAAAAGTAAACTCCAGAGGTCCCTTTTCGTAAATAGTTCCTCAGATCCGAAAAGGTAGAAATCTATGTCTGAGAAAACCTCCTAGTCGCGATAGGCTAGGGTATTCCTTTTTCGTAAATAATCCATCCCAGCCCGAAAAAGGGGTAAACGTATACTGGGTAGATGTTGATTCATGTCCACTTTAACAAGATCGAGACAACAAGGGCCTCGGTAATCTTTTCATGTTTAGAGAGTCAGAAAAGAGCTGAAACTTGACTCCTCCTGGAGGAATGAGTGGTATAAGGGGTAGCAACTGGTTTCGGTAATGGTGGAACTGCTCAAAAAATGATAAAAGTCAAGAGGTTGGCTAACAAGACCACTCATCGCAACGGTTCCTCAGGAATGGGTAAAACAAGCAAGTGAAGGCATATGATCGGCCAAGCGGATAGTGACGATGGAGTGAGAAAACCAAAGCTCATTTGGCAAAAACAGGCTGATAAAATGGCAATCACAATAGGTAAAATGGGAAAGGTTTCATTTTTACACAAGCTTGAAATTAGAAAACTCTGCTTGAAGTTGGTTTCATTTTTACACAAGCTTGAAACAAAGATAAACTATGCTTGAAACTGGTTTCATTTTTACACAAGCTTGAAACGAAAACAAACTATGCTTGAAAAAGTAAGCATGCCCCCAGCATGGTGACTCAATTCGAGGTACATGCCCCCCAAGCTTCAGTCCATATGAAAGGCAGATGGAGTGAAGGTTCAAATGATGAGATCAATAGAAAGACTCGACTGGGATTTTACGAGAACTTATCAAAGACTCGAATTGAACAAGAACGCGTTTCATTATTTTAACGAGGTTGACACATTAAAAGAACTATCCTCAAGACACCTTGTTTCATGGTTTAAGGAGCTTGGCACAAGACAAGGAACTCTGCTCCGACAACCTTGTTTCATTTTTTAAGGAGCTTGACACAAGACAAGGAACTTTGCTCCAACAGACCTTGTTTCATTTTTTAAGGAGCTTGACAACACATTAAAAGAACTATCCGTAGGACACCTTGTTTCATGGTTTAAGGAGCTTGGCACAAGACAAGGAACTCTGCTCCGACCAGCCCCGGTTTCATTTTTTAAGGAGCTTGACACAGGAAAAGAACCATGCTCCGACCAGACCCGGTTTCATTTTTTAAGGAGCTTGACACAGGAAAAGAACCATGCTCTGACCAGACCCCATCATAATGAACAAGAAGTCATCGCTTCCAATATTTCCACTCCCGATGGAAGGAAAAAATCTTGGAAGTCAGGACCCAATGCCCCCAGCACCTGATGCACGACGGCATCATCACTGAGCACAGGCATGGGGTAGGTAGCCACATAGTTGACCTGTGGTGGGGCAGATACAATGTGGTGGATAATAACTAGGAAGAGCTGATGGCAAGCCGCTGTTGCGCACCCAGACTAAGAACGAAAGTCAGATCAATGGTCACGATTCGTCCTTCATGTGGAAAACACATCACACGGAAAGGGAGGAGACAAGTGCTCCCCCATGGCATAGGTGTAATCGTCACAGATTGAAATCCATAACAAATTGGAACACACCATCACATCCATATGGATGGTTTTACCTCCCAAAATTAATTTGCAGAATCTGGAAGGATCCCCAATGGTTGACTCGTCCTTCGTTAAAAGTCAATGACTCGCGGTAGCCTCTGTGCGTAAGCAAATGGGAACTCAGCTTGCCAGGTAGTTGAGGATAGAATACTAATAGAGGCACCTTCATCTATAATGGTACTGGGTACAACCAGACCAAAAGCCTGTACTGTGATCTCGAAAGGCACATAAGATGGAAGGCGGTATCCTGTAAATCGACTCCAATCGAAGGAAGCGACAAAACTACTTGGAGGGGCTACCATCGAACCGAGATGGTCTTCCCCTGGTGTTACGGAAGAAGAAGGAGCATCCTCCATGACCTCCATCTCGAAGGTGGGAGGGGTATCCTCCAGGATCTCCATCACGGGAGGTGGAGGAGCAACTTCTTGAGGTATAGGGACAGGAGAATCTTTCTCCAAGTCTAAAGAATCTGAAGAAACCAGAAGAATATGAGGGGTGTGAGGTCCACTCTCCACGGAAAATACCTGGTGCACCGTAGAAGGGACCATCTCAACCGATCCCACGACCAATGGTTGGTCGGGAACGGTTTCCTGAATTGGAATTTCTGAGTGAGCGGGATTGACCAAGGATGATTCTTGACCAATCGTAGGATCAACTAGCGGAGGACTCAAAGAAAGCTGTTGGTAACCAGCCGGAAGGCATGGTGTAGAAATAGTTGAGTTGTCCAACACTTGCTTGGCTTCATCCATATAAGGACAAAGGTGAATGGCATGGTGCCCTTCACACAACCTACAGGGATTGGTAATCTTACCCTGCTTCTTAGGAGTTTTACCAACACTAGCTAAAGACGTGCCCCCAACCCTCGACTCCGTAAGCCAAAGGCAATGATGGAGGTCTATCAGACCATACTTCGAGCACCTTGGGAATGTCAGCCTCAAAGAAGATGGTCTCTCATAACAACATGCGAACTTAACTTTCCGTGAGGGTTGGGAAGGTTAATACCAGTAGACTTCTTAGGCGCAATAGTCGCGCAGCTAGCCTCTCTCTTATCGGACTTATTCTTCTTTGTCTTCTTCTTCTTCTTCTTAGCCACCTGGTTACTCGAATCCAGACTTTCACTAGGCGAAGTAGAAGAGGAGGACGCAGAAACAGGCGAAGAGGGGAGAGGTCCACCTTAGAATCAACATGATGTTGTTCAGGTGGAGGAAGTGATTGAACAGTAGCCGAGACATTTGGGACCACAGAGGTTGAAAACAACCAAACAGGCAACCCAACAGTTAACCCAAGAAGGGACAACATTGCCATATAAGGAGCACCAACACTTCCAAAAGGAGGAAAAGGACCAGGATTCCCATGGTAGGACTATGAACTCGCAATGGTTTCCCCATCAGAAATGATCTTGAAAACAACACCCTAAGGAAACTAAATTTAACCAAGAATATTTCGTGGGCAGTTAATTTTTATGACATTGAAACAAAACTCTACCGTTTCATATTTTAAGAGTCGAGAAACAGGAAAAAGGTGACTCTATCACTTTCAAATTGGAAACAAGCGTGAAAGGATGAGCGCTTGATGATCTTTTCAAATTTAATCAATCAGAAAAGATCGAAATGACTACTCAGGAATGCTAGGCAAAGGGTGTACCAAATAACCGTGAACTGGAATATACACCTTGGTTTCAAAAATGAAAGAGAAATCAACCAAGGACTTTCCGTATGTGCAGGCAATCTCCCCGAATGCTGTGTTCGGTGTATCACGGGTATAGGGTGGAAGACTCGGCTTCCTATGGATAAAGGATAGCAACCTAGTGGGGTCTCCCTTTATATACGCGACGTTACGGGGAGCACAAGTCCGTACTAGTGCTGTCTAAAGCCAAAAGGCAAGCGACAGCTACTAGGTTTAACGACGCCGGAACACGTCTCTAACCTAGACCTCTAAATGTTTCGTTAATGTTCCAATGCTTCCTTAGGTAAATTGAGTAAATTTTAAGGTTGATCTTCAATTATGTTTCGGTTTCAGGCCCTACCGTATGTCATATGACAATCTCCTGTATGCAGCTACATGAGAAAAGAAAACTTTTCAATTTGATGAATGCTATCTAGTTAAGGGAAGAGCTTCAAACAATGATGCAACAAATAGCAATACTGAAAAAGAAACTTTCCAAACTAGATGACTTTCACTATCCAAAAGTATTCTAAAACATTTCAACGGCTTAATTATGCAATGTAATCTAAGTAAAATTCTTTTCCCAAAACTATGCAACTGTAATCAATGCACACCTCTTTTCAAATAACAAGAATGCACTCAATGCATTTTCGATGAAATGGGAATCTACTTAATGCATGATTTCAATGAAAGAGAATGCACACAAAGTGATTTTTTAGTTTCTCAATCATTAAACAATGTGATCTAAGTTCAATGATAAATCTCAAAATACTTTTCAATGCAATGACTAATGCATTTTAATGTAAAAGAACACTTTGAGACGAAAACTAAATAAACGCAAATCTTCCTAATGAAGGATGAATGAAAAAGAGATGTAAACAAACACTAAGAATGCAATCGTTGTTTCAAACACTTTGTAACGAAATCCCTCAAAGGGCGACAAGACATATGAGGTCAAACACAAAGAGGACTTCCAAAGCAAGAGATAAAAACAAGGCATTCATTCCCTTTTACATCAAGCAATGATGGAAAGAAGACATTCCAAAGAATGAGCAATGTAATCTATGCTCATACAGTGAAAAACTGGAAGGGAAAGACACACTGGTGAAGGATTTAGGGAAAAAAAATCTCAATTTTCATACACCCTGAAATTGGCACGACTTGTCCATTGACAACTAGCGCCAATTGGCGCGACTTGCACATTGACAACTAGCGCCAATGGCCAATTGGCGCGGGTTGCTAACTGACAACACACGCCAACGCCTGAAAATGAAAAAACAAAGAATTTCTCCCAACCAAGACTAGACTCACCACTTCAAGCAGAATCCAAAACAAACCCAGAAGCAAAGTACTGACCAAAAGAAGCTTCCGAACAAGGGTAACCCTACCACCCATGTGAAATGGCGCGATCGTCCGTCGTAATCCGTGCTAGATAGGGGATGGCGTGAGTGATGAACCTGGCAAACCGCACCAATTGGCGGACTGTCAGTGCTAAACTTGCGCCAATCAAGCGCCAACTATGAAAAGGTGAAAATTTAGAAAAGTAGGTCAGATCTGATCCTCTCGGGGCTGAAACAGAAGCCAAAACACAAAAAAAGAGCTAGCCCAAATAAGCCAACTGTGCAAGCAAGGAAATGCCAAGAATTTAACCGGAAAGAGAAGACAAAACTCCAAGTTGTTCAGTCCATAAACCAAACCGAAGATCGACTGAAGCAACGTTGATCTACTCCGCTAATGCAGAGCAAAAGCGTTTTGAAGGCTATCTGGCTATGCTTCAGACTCCGTCTATAGTTTACAAATCAAACAACAAGCTGAGCTCCCTAGCGGAGTCACCAAATTGTTGAGGAGGTAAATCCCCTCTGCAGACAGAGGCAATCCCTACTAGCCCAGATCGAGTCTAGCAACAATCAAACACGCTACAATGCAGGTTCGTAATTGTAAATAAACTGACTTGTGAGGAATTCTTACCTGGAATCCAACGCTATCGTCTGTAGAAGAGGTGGTGCTCCCGTTCCTTTGCTCTGGCAGATCACAATCCTCACGATCTCCATGATCGGACACCTGCACATGCAAGAAAAAACACAAACGCAAGCATAAAATCCATTGCATACAACTATATATCAGTCGAAGAGGATATAACTCACGAACATTATCAAGAACAAGAGTGGAACCATAACCGATAGTCGCTTATCATTAAAGAGTCAAAAGAAGAATACAACCATAGCTTCGACGCAGCACTCTCCTTTAGCTTTCGGTCATCAAAGACAACATGTCTCGAAAAGCTCGCGTGATGGACAAGCCTCTCTCTCTCCGGATACTTGGCAATAGTCTCCTTGCTTGGATTTCACCTTAGGGAATCAAGAAGGCTTTCGGAGCATGAAAGCTCTTGGGAACTTAGAAATTCCACCACTCTTTGGAACTAGCCCTTCAGCCCCTTCATCAATGGATTAAGGCTATATTTATAGAGGAGAGGAGGAGGTTGGGATCCCTACAATAGTGGAAGGGATGCCTTATCCTTTGGGAGGTTCCCCATATGGTGGAAACAAGAGGCCATAAGGAGGAAGGCCATGGTTATTCAAATAAACCACTCCTGATGACTCATCCATGAAGTTGTTGTAATCGAAACTTCGCTTCTTTTTTTAAAAAAATTTCCAAAAGAAAATTGGCGCGGGTGCTTAACTGGGACAGAGCGCCAATTGGCGCGGGCTCAGTGTTAATTTTCCCCCATTGGCGCGAGTACATAACGGGCTACCAGCGCCAAGGCAAAAACAGGTGTTTTTAGGGGTCTGCTCAGGAAATGATCAACAGAAGAAATGTTGTCCTCATGGAAAGGGATGCAACGATGGTATTTGCAAGGCATGACACTGCTTATTGGTCACAGAAATGACCCTCCAATGGGCGAGATGGGAATTGCAGGGACGGTGACAAATTAATGTGTAACCGAAATGAAGTGTTATTTCCACTGCATCTCTATATTTATGGTTATATGTTTATTCTATTGCGTTCGTGCATAAATCTGGATCAGTGGTATCAGAGCGGTCTACTTTTTCTCGATCGTTCTTTGCATGTCCCCAACGAGGTCGGGGTATAAGGAGCTAGGGCTTGATCTGGTGGAACCTTTGCAAGATCAGCCTCGCAAACCTCGACGGACGCCCATGGGGGACGAAAAGAAAGATGAAGGAGTAGGAGATCCTATCAAAATATTGCTCGAGGAGGCCCTCGAAAAACAAAGGAACGCGATGATGGATAACTTTGCTCAGATCCTTCAACGGCTACCCACCGGCGGCGCATCTGCATCCAGCAGCCACTCTGGAGGCGCGACTCCTTTTAAGGTACAAGTAAATTTTGACATTCCCATATTTGAGGGTCAAATAGACACAGATGCCGTAGATAGATGGTTGAATCTATTAGAAGGATATTTCTCTGTTCATGACTTTTCAGATCGGGAGAAGATTATTTTTGCACTCCTCAAAGCTACCCCCCATGTTAAGGACTAGTGGGAAACCTACTATGAGAACAAGGACCAGACAGAACCATGAGAAATTTCCCTGTCCAAAGCGTCGAGAAAGCTGGGTTTTGTAAGTATTTTAGTATTAAAATATTTTGAGGATTTCTTGAATAAGCCGATCTGAAAGAACTTGGATGTGCTACTTTGGAATATGTTGTAGTGCTAAGATTCATAATTACTAATCCATGGAATGTCACATTGAAGCAAGATTTGAGGTTATGAAGAGTAAGAAATTCTTTGACAATTGCTTGTTGCATGTCATGTTGATATGTATACTCTTGAAGATTTGAAATGTTGGATTGGAGGGAGTGCCAAATTCAAAAGTTGGTATTGAAGAAACCACCAAATTATATATGTTTCCATGTTCGTAAAGATTATATATGGAAATGTGGATTGGAAGGCCAAAGCATCAAATCATAAACTATCACCACTGAAGAGCACAATTTTCGATGGGATCACATAACACAACATCTAGTAGTGATTGAACTCGATCAATTAATAGATCATGTAGTTTTAGAAGCTAGTATTTGAAGGAAGCTGGAAGTTCAACTATAACTGACCATGTAGTAGTGACCAAACGGGATGAGATAATAGATCATGTAGTTTTAGAAGCTAGTATTCGAAAGAAGTGTGTAGTTCAAATATGGGTTGTATGAGGTGTTTATAAAAGAACGTAGATCAAATATTGGTTGTATGACATGTTTATAAAAATTTTAAATGGATTAAATGAGTAAATAGTGAAGGGTATTGTGTTTATTGTAGGTTGTGCTTACTAATTATTATTGTAATAGTAGGTTGATTCCTAGAAGGAATCATCATTTAATGAAGTATAATAGTTTTTCTCTTAGAAACATTTCCAAGTATATCTTCTATCTCATGTGGCAAAGGTGAACCACTTAACTACCTGTTTTACTTTAGTGGAGTCCCTCATCTTCCCTGCATGTTCTACTTCATTGGATCCCCTCATCCTTAGTGGTAGGAAAAATCATAAAGACCAATAAAAGGACTCTGAAAGGGCTTGGCACTTGGTACCTTCACCACGCTCGAAGAGGGTTGCTATACAACTTTGTAGTAAGAAAATTTTGTCACCTAATGTTACATTTAAAAATAACAAAATATTGGTTACATTAACAGATTAAAAAACTAATAAGAATAATAAATTCACTGTTGGCCACACATAAAATACTTCAATTTCCACCTATAGTTTTACCTCGAACTTTCTATAAAGAGATAAAGAAATAGAAAATAAAAATGTTTTTACTTTTTAGTATCAGAGATATATAATCCCTTCATTACTTATGGAGTTCACAAAAGATATTTAAAAATGATGTTATTGATACTACATGAGATCTAATACATTCCTTACTTAATTGAAATGTAGTATTAAAATAAAATTATATTATTGACAAAAATAGATCCCATAAAAAATATAATCTAAATTATATATATATATATATATATATATATATATATATATATATAATAATTAGAAGAAAATTAGTATGGACCTATGTCAACATTACTTAACTAAACCATATGTTTTTTTTTTAAGCTTTTTGGTAACTTTTTTTTCCTCTTTTTTTTAAACTCAATCTTCATCAATATGTTTAGATAACAAGGGAATTGAACCTGTGATAAGTGCTATAACAAATAGCCTCATCACTATTTAACCAAACCACACAAACTACTTTATAATCATTTTATAACTATACATTTTTTAACATTAGATGAGATTGAGTCTCGTGCAATATAAGACCAGGTGTCATAAAATTAGTTTGCACAAAACAGAATGAGAGGACTGAAATAAGACTCCTTACAATTCAACATTGCCCCACCTTTGAATGGAGTAATACTCTCATGAGTCTTATTTTTCTTGAATCTAATCCTTCCATTATGTTTCTATGCAAGTTAACTTTATGACACCTTGTCCTATTACTGTGACACACTCGGTCTCATCAAATTTTTCAGGTGCGACAAGACGAAGAACAAGCCATGATGACGTGTAGCCCGAGTTACATGTATAATAACACTGCCAATAGTCCCTAGATGTTCTTCAAAGTATATAATGGAGCAGGTATGTGTTTTCATATTTATCATTTTTTCATATTCGTGGGGGTCTACTATGTTGGTTCGTTAGAGATATGGTATTTATATAAAGTATGTGACGAAAATTAATGGGATTATGCAAATACTATGTTAATATAGAGATATGGTATTTATATAAAAGTGTTGTTACAAAAAAATTAATGGATTTGGTATGTAATGAATTTTAATGGATTGGGTTATTTTATTATTACAGTTTGGTACTCTATAAGAAAAATGTAATTATTACTAAAAAATAATTTTTAAGCATATTATTTTACATGTGATTTAATTGTTATAACTTGCAATTTGTATAGTAGCTATAAGAAATAATTATCTAAACAATAATATTTAAAGTTGAAATTCTAGTGAGTCAAGCTAAACAAAACAATTGCATTTTTACATAGAGTCACCATAAATATATTAAACTACTACATGAAATCCATGATCCATGGCATATATTATTTTTGAAAGATTCAAATAATATTACTAACTAAATCCATATTGATTCCTACTCTACAAGTATAAGAGATCAAAAGAAATGTATTTCTTCTGGGAACTTGGTAAATCTGGAAATAAGATGAATCTGTCTCGATTTTAAAAATACCATAAAAGATCTAATTTATTTTAAGCTAATTGTTATTTTATAACATGTAAAAAATATATATATTTTTAATTATTTTATAACATGTAAGAATTACATATCTATCTTTAATTATTTTATTTAAAATTTGGTCTAAACAATTATTTCTATTTAATATTTAAAAATGCTCAGTATTTGTTCTTAAAAAAACTATAATTTTATTAATGAAATTTTTTAATTTTAATAATTTTTAACCAAATTTTAATAATACCTAAGTCTGATTATAGTTGACAATGTTTGGCCATATTGATATTGATTGAACATTCATTCTCATATTTGATCATGATATGAAGAAAAAAAAAAGTGCGAAAGAACAATTAGAGAAATAAAGAAGTATGAAGCACAAAAAGATATGAAATGAAAAATTATAGAAGAAAGCCTTATATATCCAAATATTTCAATCCTTTATTGTCTCTTAATAAAATGGGAATATTGCGAACTATTGAAATTCTATATATTGGATGCTCAACATAATAGGATTTTTACAATAGGAGTGATCTTCAGTGTTTCTTGGCAGTATTTCAGGATAGTTTGGTTGTGATGAAGCTCCTAAAGCGGGTGCAAGAAAGATAGTTTTCACCTTGTTCGAACTTGACAACCCTATCCCTATCGTCGTGCCCAAATCAGTTCGCTGATTTTGCACCAGAAATTTTGCTGAAACAAACCAACTTGGAAAGCCACTTGCTGGGTCATATGTCGACTTCTATAGGAAGGCGAAATTGAAAAGGTTCTTCATTTGTGATTGATTATTAACCGCCTCGTATGAGAGGAGCATCATTTAGGTTTAATTCGCGGTTGGATACGTTGTTTTTGTGGATGATTATTGTTATAATTTTGAACCCCCTGGTACGACGGGAGCATTTAGGTTTAATTGGCCGTTGGATACATTGGAACCAAAAACAATGTATCCAACGGCGAATTAAACCTAAATTCTCCCGTCATACCAGGGGGTTCAAAATTATAACAAAAATCATTCACAAAAACAATGTATCCAACGGCCAATTAAACCTAAATGATGATCCCCTCATACCAGGCGGGTAATAATCAATCACAAATGAAGCACCTTTTCAATTTCGCCTTCCTATAAACGTCGACATATGACGCAGCAACTGGCTTTCCAAGTTGATTTGTTTCAGCAAAATTTCTGGTGCAAAATAGGGTTGTCAAGCTCAAACAAGGTGAAAACTATCTTTCTTGCACCCGCTTTAGGAGCTTCATCACAACCAAACTATCCTGAAATACTGCTAAGAAATACTGAAGATCAGGTACCCCTGGTCAGTACCTTGCTGGTTTTCTGTGATAACCTTAAAAACAAACACAAAAATTTCAATTAACCTCAGCTTAGCTGTTTCAGTTCATTAGTCTGATAGCCAAACAGATTTTGATTTCTCAGAAACTAGGGGAAGCTAGTTCGTGGAAGGTAATATTGGCAGAGTGGAGAGACGGCAACAAAGAGATGAATAGTAACGCAGCAACGCACTTCCACACTGGAAAACAATGCTGGCTGGAAAATAGCGTTGGCAACCAAATGATAGTAAAACAAAACAGTTCACCTTACAGCGCTGGCAACCAAATGATAGCAAAAAAAAACAGTTCACCTTACTGTTATTAAATGGCGCAAAGGCAAGATACGATCCCTGATCCAATATGAAATGCATAGCCAGAGGTAGATCGTCTGTCATCTGGATTTCCTGCCCAATCTGAATCAGAAAAACCTGTCAGTGCAACATCAGATTCATCAGTATACATAATACCTAAATTCACTGTTCCCTTTAAATATCGGAGAACTTTCTTTGCAGCATTCCAGTGATTTCCTGAAGGCTTAGCCATGAATTGACTAAGAATACTGACTGAGTATGCAATGTCTGGTCTGGTAGTGGTGAGATAGTTCAAACTTCCCACTAACTGACGATATAATGTTCCATCTGCCTCTTTAGTTCCATCTTCTTTGTACAA
This sequence comes from Pinus albicaulis, assembly GCA_034641835.2. Taxonomy (NCBI): domain Eukaryota; kingdom Viridiplantae; phylum Streptophyta; class Pinopsida; order Pinales; family Pinaceae; genus Pinus; species Pinus albicaulis. The sequence continues at coordinate 117,502,401 of CM076573.1, forward strand.
CTTTGCATTCTGTTCTAAGGGAGTTGACATAGCTTTGCAATCAGTCATATTGAACTTTTTAAGAATCTCCTTTGTATATTTTCTTTGAGTGATCAAAGTTTTACCAGGCTCTCTCCAGACCTCAATTCCTAAACAGTAATGCAATTCACCCAAATCTTTCATTTCAAATTCCTGTGACAACTGAACTTTAATTTCTTCAATTAACTTGTGAGCACTGCCTGTTATAATGAGATCATCCACATACAAAGATATTAAAGCAAAATTTCCTTTGTCATCTTTCTTAACATACAAGTTAGGATCATTTTTGCTTTTCACAAATCCATTCTGAAGAAAGAAGGTATCAATATTTACATACCATGACCTCGGTGCCTGTTTCAAACCATACAATGCCTTTCTTAACCTGCAAACCAGATGCTCCTGTCCCTCTTTGACAAACCCTTCAGGTTGAACCAAATAAACTTCTTCCTTTAAATCACCATTTAGAAAAGCAGATTTGACATCCAATTGATGTATATTCCAATTATGTTTTGTGGCTAAGGCAATCAGTAATCTAATTTTATTCAACTTAGCTACTGGTGCAAAAGTGTCTTCATAATCAATTCCCTCCTTTTGAGCATATCCTTTTGCTACTTATCTTGCCTTAAATTTATCAATTGTACCATCTGCTTTAAATTTCGATTTGTACAACCATTTTCTTCCAATTGGAACTTTATTTTCAGGAAGTTCCACTAATTCCCATGTTTGATTTTTCATAAGAGAAGCATACTCATCATTCATAGCATTAATCCATTGTTCATGTTGTTTAGCTTGCTGATAATCAATTGGTTCAACAACATTCATTATATTAGACATTAAGGCATAGTCTCTATACCTTGCAGGAAGCTGAGTTTGGCGGGATGACCTTCTTGGTGCTTCAATGCTTGTGGGTGTTCCATCCATGATTCGTCGGCTTTGAGGTGAATCACCCCCTTGTGATGACTCACTGCTGCTGGATGTGCTCATACTGCTCTCATCCTGATCCTGTACCTGTACCTGTACCTGTTCCTGTTCCTGCTTAATCAAAGTATCAAATTTGACATGAGCATCATTAGATATATGCCATGCATCATTCTTTGTATTACTTTTATCAGCCAGCTCATGAAACAACACATCACGACTTGCAAATAGTTTATGGGAACTTGGATCAAACAATTTAGAGGCTTTCTAATCCGCACAATACCCAATGAAAACACACTTGATTGACTTGGCATCAAGTTTTCTTCTGTTAGCCTTAGGAATATGATCAAAAGAAGTACATCCAAAGACTCTTAAATGACTCACATCAGGTTTATAACCATGAAGAACCTCAAAAGGAGTTTGAAAAACTAATTGCTTAGTGGGACATCGATTCTTCAGATAAACAACAGTGTTAATGGCTTCTGCCCAGAAACCATTAGAGATGTTCTTACCTTGCAGCATACTACGAGCAGATTCCACCAAGGTTCTATTCCATCGCTCAGCAACACCATTTTGCTGAGGGGTATGTGGGACTGTGAACTGTTGTTGAATTCCATTAGATTTACAATAGGTGTTAAATGCTTTTGAATTATATTCACCCCCTTGATCAGATCTGAGTATTTTAATGTACTTACCTATTTGTTTTTCAACCATAGTTCGAAACTCTTTAAAATACTCAAATATATCACTCTTCCTTCGAATGAAATAGACCCAGGTGTACCTAGATCTATCATCAATAAAAATAACAAAATATGAAGCACCACCAAGAGACCTAGTTTGCATAGGTCCACATACATCAGTGTGAATTAATTCAAGTATATCATACTGTCGTTTCTCGGTATGAACAGGAAACTCTTCTCTATGCTGCTTACCAAGTGCACAAGCCTCACATGGTAAATGTTCATACTTCATAACAGGAAGACCTTCAACCATTGATTTCCTTTGCAACAACGATAAATCATTGTAATTTAGGTGCCCATACCTATGATGCCATAATTCTGCTGTCGATGTCTCTTTGGATTTCAATGCAACATGGCGCTTCACTGTCACATCCAATCTGTATAATCCTCCAACCCTGGTACCTGTAGAAACAACCCTGTAGTGGTCCTGAACATCTTTCACTATACACCCCAATTTACCAAATTCAACTTTTAAATGATTATCAGTGATAGTGGAAACAGATATCAAATTCTTTTTGAAAGCAGGTACATACATCACATTATGAATTTGTCGCATTTTTCCATTAGGTAAGTACACATTTATTATGCCATAGCCTTGAACTTTAAGTGACCTGTCATCTCCTAGGTAAATGTGTGTGCCATCAGATTTCTCATAATATTTATCATACCATTCTTTATTACAAGTCATGTGCGCTGATGCACCAGAATCTATGAACCAAGCATTCTCATCATCAGTTTCAGCAGACAATGCAGCATCAGAAAGAAATAACTTAAGATTTTTAAATCCATCATTCACTGAGGTTTCTCTGTTTATATAATTTCCATTATGCCTTCTATGTCTTTGATTTGATTCATTATTCTTTCTCCTATAGCAATCTTTAGCCAGATGTCCAGGTTTTCCACAATAATCACATTCAATGTTCCTCTTAACATAAGAATCAGGAGGTGTCATACCTTTTTGTTTTGCTTGAAACCGGCCTCTGTTCCTGTCCCATGGTCGCCCTCGGAATGGTCTTTTACCTCTTGCAGTCAAAGCCAAATCAGAACCATTTGACTCCAGTTCAAAAATTTTCATGCGCTCTTCTTCTTGAAGAAGAATTCCAGCCAATTCTTCAAATGTAGGAGGTGTCGGTCTAGCTGAGAGAGCTGAAATAAAGACTTTATAGTTTGGGACTAACCCCTTTAAAGCAACAGTTACCAAGTCTGTACTAGACACTTTTTCACCAATATCACCAAGCTTATCACTCAAGTCTTTAATTCGGGAAACAAAGTTGCTAATACTTTCATTGGCTTCCATTTTGATAGATAGTAGCTTTGTTTTTAAAAATAAAATACGGTTTGCATTAGTAGTTTCATACAAACCTTTGAGAGTGTCCCATGTCGCCTTTGAAGTTTCACAGTCCCGAATGTGAGGAATAATATTGTCCTTCACTGACATGCGTAGCAGCACCTTTGCTTTCATTTCACGCTTCTCCCAATCTTGAGTAGCAGCAGGAGGTTGAGGCTTGGGCTCATCACCTTTGACAATCGTCTAGAGATTGTATGCCTCCAGTACCGTGATCAGCTTGAATTTCCAATTTACATAATTTTCTCCATCAAGTTTAGTGGATTCATTTGAGTATGAATCTGCCAGGGGATTAGCCATTTCAACAGCAATAATCCAATTTAATGTGCTGGAAATTAATTTACAACAGTGATCTTGCACCGAATTGGAGCTATACACTTTCTTAAATGAGCTTCAAATAGAATGTTTGCAAGTCGATTTTGGCAAACACTTTAAAACTTCAAAAAAAAAAAAATGGCACTAGATTGGGCAGCATAATTGTAATTTAAGATTGGGCAGCATAATTGTTAAATGAGTGGGGAGCATACATATATATATATAGCTCAGCAAACTTTTTTTTAACCAAAACTTTAAAAAAAAAAAAAAAAAACGCTGCCACGAGGCACGCGCTGCAAGAGCAGCAACGCACTTCCATGCTGGAAAACAATGCTGGCTGGAAAACAGAGCTGGCAACCAAATGATAGTAAAACAAAACAGTTCACCTTACAACGCTGGCAACCAAATGATAGCAAAAAAAACAGTTCACCTTACTGTTATTAAATGGCGCAGAGGCAAGATACGACCCCTGGTCAATTCCGTGCCCAAACCAACAAAAAAAATACCGATCCAACGTGCAGCAAAAAAATACCGATCCAACGCACAGCAAAAAAAAAAACTCCACGACTAAACTGCTGTCAACGGCATGGAAAACTCTGCGTTTCTTTTGTTTAAGCTCCGTGGCATACCTGCGTGGGCGACCTCCGAACTGCCTGAAACTGCAACCTCTGTGGGCCTGAACTGCAACCTTCGTGGGCCTGAAAGCCGTAAGCACCAACGCCTGAACTACAACGCACGTTTTTGTGCCCCACCGTGGGCCTTCGCCTTGTCTTATGAGCGCACGAATGAATCGCTGGATGCGTACCACAGCAAATCTCTCACTTCAACTCGGCGAACAAGATTTGATGGGCTTCGAAAGCAGAGCTCTCACTCCAATACCCAAACACCAGCTCTGATACCAAATTAAAAGCAAACGCACAGCAGTGTCACCCAGAAACATGAGACAAAGCTCACACAAATCAATGAATTAACTTTCTCAATTACATCACACTTATATAGGAAACTGCACTCACCTAATCTACCTGAAGACGAGGAAACAAACCTGAATATGTGCAACCAATTTCTAAATTAACACTCTCATTCAACCACTCAAAACTAATTCTATTTCTGCATTATTCTCACAACATTAGAGCGTCTCGAAAATGGTTTGACACGTTGGCCATGGCTGAAAAAGCTGCTGTTCTTTTTAATAAAATTTAATTTCAAAATAAAAATTCAATATACAATTATATTTCTAATGAAATAGCCATGAGGAAGGTTCGATCCTGTTTCGGAAATAAAAATTAGGGTTTTGATATTTTTAACCTTCATTTTCCTGTTTCGATCCTGTTTCTAAAATATAATGAAAACTAGCAAAAACAATCTTAGAATTCCCTTGTTTGAAATTTGCTTCTATAATATAATGAAAAATACCAAACACAATCAATAATGTCTTAAAAATAATACAATGGTTTATGTTGAACAAATTCACATAGAAAATAAAAAACCAAAAAAAAATCTCTTGTCTGAAAAAAATCTTAGAATTCCCCTTTCGAAATTTCCACATATTCAAGCTAGTTCTAATTATGGATGGTTTATGTTGAACACATCCACCTAGAAAATAAAGGAATCAAGAAAAAGCTCATCCTCAAAACAAATTTTAGAAGTCACTTTTCGAAATTTCAAGCCATTCGTCCTAATCCTACTCATGGGCTCAAATTGTTGGGTTCACATGAGAGTCGCATAATAAATTTAGCTTAACACTTTTCCCCTTAAATAGATTATATTCCACATAAATACCATGGGTCAATACCACAGTTTGATAAAACTAGGAGTAAAATAAAATAATTTAACCTCTATTTTATTTTAAATATTAATTTGATTAATTCTATTTTATTTTTTTATTTTTTATGTAATTTGACCATGTCAAACATATCTTCCATATTTGGTGTTAGTGCAATGAACATGCCATCATTACACTTAACATTGGACGTATGAATGCTAACATTACCTACTTATAGAATAAGAATGGTTTTATATTTATGCTAATAAGGGCGCTAAAATTTTAATTTGATTATCAATAATGATTATGTGGATGGTAGAGAACCTCCATGACATATTCTATAATATTCTTTGAAGTTTACAAAAATCAAAAGTTGAGATTTATCTCCAAAGTAATTATATCCTTTGTGACCATTTAATTAAATTGATTAATTAAAAAAATGTCATATGAACTATTGTCATACAAGTGAGTTATGGTTCTTTGGGCATGTAGTATTGATCAACCTTTCTGGTCAAAATAGACAGAACCTACCCATGGTATTTACTGTGGTATTCTCCCATGGTATCTACCCCCCAAGTTTCCTTCTTTTTTTAAGAGAAATAATAAAATAAGTCTTCTAGAGAGTCCATCAAGCCTAAAAAATGGAATAGGAGCTAGGAATTGGATCATGCTAAGTTTTTAAATCTTCTTATTTTTTGTTCAGAACATTCATTGAATAGTTCTAGTTGCATCCAGAGATGAAAAACCCGTGGTGAATTTGTATGGTGGATCTAGTGAGGATTCACAAAGGTGCTTCAGTGTATTAGGTTTGTGTTTAATGACTAGTCTTGCACGTCATTTGTAGGGGCTCCATTCTTATTTGTATGAGCATGCATCCTTATTTTGAGCTAATAATATAAATAAGAGGTTGGGAGGCTACATTTTCAGATCCCTCCTATGTTCGTTGTTTTTTATAGGAACCATTTTCATTATAACACTCAAGTGTGACACATCGATTGATAATATTATTTTTTGGGATCTTCTAGTAGTATGAGAATTGTGCATCCTGCTAGCTTGAGGGTTCTTGTTAGGATATCAAGATTTTTATTTACAGGATTGAAAATTCTTGTCCAACTACAATGAAGAAATCACTGGAGCAACAAGTGACCGATGTGTCATATGTGAAAGACTGCAAGTTCGATCATTGAATAACATCTACAACCAAGTAGCTTTTACGCTGAATTTGAACGGTCGAGTCTCCTATGTCACATAGGGACGAGTTAAGTAAAGTATAATTATTTTATCATGCCAATTTTCCTCTGCCTTCAACAATCTATTTCTTTAATTAGAAATATTGGGAGAGATGGAAAAATATTTGTGATTCCATATTGATCGAATGATCTAATCCTTCACCATTAACTAAGAGATGAATGGTGGGAAGAATAATAAATTAAATAATGGATAACTATTAATATGTTGATTTGGGGCTTGGGTCAATTCTATAAATAAAATTAAAGGAAACTTTTTGGAAGGCATGATGGACAAGATGTTGATGTGATGTCCCTATGATGACTTAGTGTATTCTTGCATATGTTCTTGCCTAGTATGGGAGAATATGGGTTGTATTGAAGAGACCTTGGAAAGTACCCATAAGCTACTTGATGAACTAGTGACAATATATGGTCCTTTAGATAAAAATATTTCCTTAGACAAAAATGATGGTCAAAGCAATATGCCTAAAAAATAATCGATGACATCCTGCGACATAAGTGTCCATGGGAAGTGAAGGAAGGATAGGGAATAGGGGATAAGCTATTCACACTTGGATCTACGATACAATGAATAAAGTTAGCCATAGAAAATTTTAAGTTGGAGGACATAGACACATGTCCCTTAGAGGTGGGGAAACCAAAATGGAAGAAACTTAGTTGGCCTCTCAATCCATGCATGCTTGCATTAATACAAAAACAAAATTGCGAAAATACTTGTGAGGAGGTTAGACTTTCAGTTTCTTCTTATCTCAATAGGGTCATAGCTCTAACATTGCCACTACTTCCCTATAATAATGATCTCAAGAAAAAAATACTGCAATTGATAGTAGAATCCCTTTAGGGGTTGAATAACACTTCCTACCTTTCAGAAGTGACGTAGAATTTTAAAACTCATGGAAGAGTTCGGTTTTGGAAGCTCTATGCTAAATTTGGATTGCAAAAACTTGATATTTCAGTTACCTCAAATTTGTTACATGAACATTACATAAGCTCATCCACACTATGTTGAAAAAAGTATGCAAAATATTGTGTCTCTATTCTTAGAAGGATATGCTCACATCTGCAAGGTACTAAGATCCATATGGAGGAAGGAACCAAAGTTATGACCAGCTTCCTATGATCTAGTCGAGAAGTTCGTCATGAAAAACATAAAATTGCTTAGAAGTTTGTTGACTAGGAAGGACCTGAGAAGCATTGATGGAGGAAGCACGAAGAAAATCCGTGAGAAGAATGACAAAGGAGGAGTGTAATATTATTTATCTGCAAGGGACCTTGGGCCCTTTACTCATTCATGTCCAGGTAATATGAAGGCAACAAGGTCAGAATATATATATACTTTTTCAGATCATCGGGATTCATCCATAGTTGGGTTCACCAGTTTTCAAGGGAGAACCTATGAAGGATTCGAGCAGTTAAGTACAGAAGGTGAGAAACAACACCATTTTTTTCTGAAAACATGTAGGAGAAGTTGATGATAATTAGTCATCTTGAAAAATTTTATGGGGAAAGGAAGGAGGTAGTTGCTACTATTGTTAGGTCCCTATATTACTAGTGTAGTCCCTTATTGTTGTTAGTGTATCTCCCTTATTGTTATTGTTGTACCCTTCTAACACCCATATTGTTATTATTGTGCCCTTACATTATTATTGTTAGGTCGGTTAGGATTATATTATGGCCCCATGGACTCCTATATATAGAAAGGAGGTTTTGTCATTTGTATCATCTAAGAATTGTTCATTTATGTAATGTAAAAGAGGTTTCCCCCTCGAAGTGGCTTATTTATAAGGGGTTGATCTCTCTTTTTTTCTATTTTTGGAAATAGTTTCATAACATTTGGTATCAGATATTTGGATTCTAGGGTTTCTCTGGACCAAACATGTCATCATGGAATTTTCGCTATAGATTTTTCTCTAAGAAGGTTCAGAAGCTGAATTTTTTTTCACTAGAAGTTGAAATCTTGAGTAAATTCATAAAACAAATTCAGAACATGGTTCACAATATTTTCAGAGATCGGATCTGTGGAAGTTAGGGTTTTTTCATGCTCCTCAATTTAATCTCAAAGAGGTGACCTTGAGAAAATCATCATAAATATCTCTGTCAGCATCGAATTGGAAATTTGTAAAAACTAACCGCAAGTGCACGAACCGTAGTCTATTGTGTATCAATTTGAGAGTCGAAGGAGGAAACAGGGACACATGGCACCTTGTACAAGTTATCTCTACTGAACTAGTCCATAATTAGGTCATTGTGGAAGATTGGGAATAACGTTTTCTTGAAGGATCCAAATCCATTCAGACCTGTGGCATTCGAAAGAATATTCACTCGGCTACTACAGGACCAAATTTCATATATTGAAGATCTAAAATCAGGGAGATAATTCAGTTTCAATATCGAGCTCCTCAAAAGCAAGAAAAAGGTGTGTATTTGTTTTTCAAATTGTTCATACTAGAGAGACACACTAGGAATAATACTATTGTGTTTGACCGAGAAAGAGGTGGAAGAAGTGATGAAGGCGTTTCATGATGGAATATGTGGTGGACACTAAAACTGGTGCGCAACGACATGTGAGATCCTCAAAGTAGGTTTATTCTAGCCACATTTATTGAGTGATGTTCGAGCTCGTGTTAGAGCTTGTGAGAAGTGCAATACTTCCACCGAGAGACAAAAATTTGCGCCCCTCCCACTAATCCTGGTCCATGTTAAAGAGCCATTCAAACAATGGGGAATTAAATTCATAGGAGAAATCCATCTGGCCTCCAGTATCCAACACCGATGGATCCTGATCGCCACGGATTACTTCCAAAGTTGTTTGAGGTGGTGTATGCGAGGAATGCTACTGACACAGTGCTAATAAATTTTTTGGAGGAAAAATAGTAGAAAGGTTTGGATATCCATCAAAGATAATCATGGATAATTTGCAGGGTTCCATCTAATATTCCCAAATTAGCATGCACCGAATTGGAATATTAATTTTTCTCTTGACATTTACTTAGATGAATAAATGGGTAGGGAGGCACATAAATCTTTTAAGTAGTCAAAAAACCCCTCTTAATGTGGAAAGGGATCATATTCATAGCTGGATAAAGCACCCTCATGTGTGAATAGGGGCTAATGCATGTGGGCAAGGTCAAGTTTGACTAAGTCAACAGTGCTAGTATGGGAGGAGTGGATCATCAATAGAGACAACACAGTGTGAATGGTAGGAAGATTCCATGATGGTGGAAAACCTAAAGAGTGGGACCCAAGTTGAGAAGGCTCACATTTTTTTATAAGTAGGGCAAGGAAGCCATAGTAGGGTAGGTTATTCATTATTGATTTTATGGTCTGCATGAATATTTTTCATTCTTCAGTTGTTTACTTGAGATTGTTGTGTTGTTTAGCATTGGGTGTTCCCGAGTGGGAATCCCATATCCTTCATTAAGAGGCCTCTTGGAGGAGAATTTCACTTCATTTCCACACTTAGGCTTAAGCCCAAGCTTCAGTATTTAGCTACACTTAAATTTCTGGAGAGTATTATGTTGTGTTGCAGGGTGTTGTAGTGGAGGGTTAAGAAACCCACTTTTGGAGCTATTTTTTCAGAGGAGAAAGAATTCTTCTCTTTTGGGGGTCAGAAAGGGAGTTTATTGAGGTTTCTTTCACATCTTGGCACCAAGCCAACATATCCCCATCATCTACGACACAATATCCCTCTTTAACTGCGTTATTTCAATGAGCATTTGCAGTGGGGGTTTTAGTGCTTGATTTGGAGGGTGATATATTCAGTGGTAAGATCAACCTTTCACTTGAAGGATCTATTGGAGAATATATATTCATTATTTGTATTATCTACAACAATATTCATCCATTTATTCATTAGTAGCTGCTAATTAGCCCCAGGGCTGCATTTTGACATTTTGGTTATTTTGTATATTTCAAGAAACCCTTCCAGAGGTGTCTTGAAAATGTGTTTGTGAGTATAGATATTTGTTCTCGGCATTATTTGAGCCCTATAACTTAATATATATGTATTTAAATTTTCCAGTAGTAGTTATATCTAATAAAACTGCGCTGTCATGTACATGTTGTCTTGAGGCTTGTTTTTCCAAGCTTGAGTGACTATTTCCTTAAGGACTTGTATATAATTTGTTGCTATTATCTTAATGTGATGGCTATACGATCTTATTACATTTTTCACTGCTATTTCCATTTTTTGTGTTCATGTATTGTTGCTTTCCCATTTAGGAATATTATAGTGGTATCAGAGCATAATCTTGGCTTAGCCTGTGAGTTTCAATCCAATATGCTATAAGAAGAAGAAGAGAAGAAAACGAGATCTATAATGATGGAAGGAATGAGCTTTGTCTCATCACTTTTTAGATCTATGAAGAACCTCTCCAAGGAGGTCAAGCAGATGAAAAAGGAGAGATGTAATGAAACCTTTAAAGGGTTTCAAGAAGAGGAAGGTCTATGTACTCCCTATCATCAAAAGAAAGAACCAGTGTTGCATAGAAATCCAAAGCAATATATTATGCCCTTCTCTTTTGAGGAATAAGACAAGAGGTGTGGAGATGGAGGGCACTTGGAACATGAAATTCTAAGTAAATACCTGGAAAAATGTAAGTGTCAACCTAGAGCTTTCAAGGAGACTCTAACTCTCCCACAGTTCATTCGGCTGAAAGAAGAAAGGAGACCTTGTAGCAATAGGAAAATAAATGGAAATAGATTTATATTGTCTACCTTTGCTGGCTCATCCTCGTGAATAACAATAGCTTGGGGAATGAAGTTGGATGCATTTTTTATGCTACATCCAGTAGTAGAGAAAGAATCTGTTGAGATTGCAGCGCTGCACCTTGAGGGCTAAGCAAATATTTGGTGGTTCAGCCATTTGAGTCATGCAAGAGTGACTGCATATGTAGATTTTACTCAAACATTGATCAAAATGTTTGACAAGAAGAGATCAGAGGATAAGAGGCCTTCACTACCACTTGCTGCAGAAGCACTTGCATCAGGAGAAAGAACACTTGCACCTTTGCAAAGTGGTCTTAATCCCTTGACATTTAGAGTCCCATGCACTATTCTAGAAATGCATGAGGAGGAGGAGACTTATACTAGTGTTGATGTAGCCAAAGAAGAGCATCCATCATCATCAATAGTTGGGGAAGTCATCGCATTGAAGGAAGGAACCCTTGTAGTAGTACAAGATGTTCCCAAGTTTCACCAAGGTATGCATATGTTTCCACTTTCAGTTATTTCAACATATCTTATGGAGGGTTGTGGGAATATGCCATTGGATGACCAAGGGTCAAATCATATTGATGATTTGGAGCAACAGACTATCATTGTGCTAAGCAGCCCTGAGTTGTTCACTGAGGGGATAAACAATCATCCTAGTTATTCAATATTGAGATGAACACAACTCATGGGATTGGAGTGTGGATTCCTCCAAGATAGGATGAGCATTTTCCTCAAGAAACTAATGCATAACTATATGTTCATCATTGAGCATGAGCACGAGACAAAAAAAACACCATTATGGAGATTAGCAGCAATGTCATTGAGTAGCAGTGATGAGTTGGGGGCCCAACTATTATTGGGGCATTTTGATGACCATTTTACTTGTGTGATATTGGATGGGCAGATGATTGATGAGAAGCATCTTATCTTTCATTGTTGTGATAGATATTTCTTAATGAGAATTTCACAGCTCAATGAGGAGCCTTTTCCTTTAGCATACTTGGATCCTTATGAATTAAAAATGGTCATTGATGAGTGGCTTTCACTTTGGGATCTCCAAGAGATTGCATTTCAACATCCCATAAAATGAAAAGGTAGATATCTAATATGGGAGGATGGTGTTCTCCATTGGAGTACCAATATGAAGCATGGGAGGAGACAACCACATTCAGATGAATGGGTATGGATGGTGAGCAAGAGGCTAGTGAGTCACCTACATATCTACGACACAGGGCAGAAGGAGGCATGGCTATGTTGGCTACTCCTGAAAGAGTTTTTCCATCATGTGACATATCCTTCTTCTAAGGGTACGTTGGTGGGTGTAACTTGGCATGGCACTTTCATCATATGATAGAAAATATTTTGGGTGCATTGTGTTGATATGACATTCTTCATGTCAATCATCATATTTTCACCTCATGATTTGTATGATGGAAGTGTGAAGGGGAAGCAAAAATTGTTGTTGCTTTGGCTTCTCTTGGGAGAGTATGGGCATAATTTTTCCCATACTTGGCATAATATTTTAGGAGAAAGGGATGGCACAATCAATGCGCAAGGAGGCTACCCTTCATCATTGAATAATCAGGATGTATTTCCGCATAGGAAGAAATCTGCCACACATAGCAGCATGATGGTGGATGAATTTTGCATATGACATGTCAAAGAATGGAGTCATGGAGTGGAAAGAGCCTTATCACTAAGGCCAAAAGTGTTGTCACTTGGGGGTATGAATCCCTTAATTTTGCAAACTTTTATGAGTAGATTCTCATGGGAGGGCTCATCTATGGACCTCACTTTCAGCCTAATCACTATTTGTGGTGTTGGCTTGAGGGGTCTTGACCCAGGTTCGAAGGTTTAAGGTTTTCCAACAAACCCCTATACTACTGGCCCTTTGAACAGTGTCCTACTTGCAGAGGCCAAAGTCTCACCCGAAGCAGTATGGGAGGGTGCTGGAACCGGGTTTCCGCACCCTAGGAGAGAGTAGGTAAGTCAAGCAGATCCACGTTCACAACCTATCAAGTTCGCACAAGGTAGGTCCATTCACAAGGTTATTAACAGTATAATCCACATAATACACAGTTATTACCATGCAAAGATCTAGTCAATAGCACAAATTATTATGGTGCAAGTGTTCTTTCTCTTGATGCAAGTGTTCTTTCTCCTGATGTGATATGATATAACACAAACATATTCGCAGCATAAACAGATAATGCAACTGTATTCGTATCTATAAAAGATGCAAAATGTTTGCATCAATAGTAACACATTAGATTAGATAACACATAGATATTTTAACTGTATCCACATATATTAGCATCCAAAACCTAGTACAATCCAAACATAGCCTGTGCACACAACCAGCAGCGTTCGCACACAACAGGACTAAGGATCTCCACCCACACTGGCAGTAGGAGTACTTACCCAAACGACCCAGAAATATATCTAATAATTCACACCTAGCATCAGACTTGATTCTTGCCTACCTCAAGACTCAAAATGTTAATCTATTTATATCGACTTAGCCTACACTTCCAATGATCCACAAACCATGTTTTGTGGACTCTTAGTCTACCCTGGACACATTACAATGCATTTTGGGCTTTGACCCACCCCAAATCCCTGCACTAGACTAAATGATACCAAAAATATACAAAATTGTACAAAATTCGCATCTTTAGGGGACCTCTTTCCAACGATCCCCCAACACAATCTTGTCACTCATTTCAAGTCACTGTGGTCGTGGGGTACCCACCTACGATCATATTATTGTTTCATATAACCCTCATGCCCACAGTCGGGTGCTAAAAAAATTGTATAATCCATCTTCGATTGATATTTTCCTTTGTAAAGTTCATAAACCCACTTTCCTAAATTTTTGCTCTAAGCCCATTGAAAACATGTTTTCAATGATCCAGGTGAATATTGGTGGCCACACGCCTATTCCACTTGGGCCCCCACCATTGTCTCTTTCAGTTTTTCAGTTTCGGCATAACTTACTATTTTTAGCAGTTTTTCGGGTCCTGAACTTCTGGAGCCGTTTTGAGGCCCTAAATCACGTCTCTTCTCAAAGATAGCTACCAATGCCCTAGCTAGTTTTATTTCCATTCTATCTGTAAGCGAATTTCAGTTCTTTGATATTAATGAAATGAAGTGTTATTTCCACTACATCTCTATATTTATGGTTATATGTTTATTCTGTTGTGTTCCTACATAAATCTGGATCAGTGGTATATGAGTGGTCTGCTTTTTCTTGATCCTTCTTTGCATGTCCCCAATGACGTTAGGGTATAAGGAGCTAGGGCTTGATCTGGTGGATCCTTTGCAAGCTCAGCCTCACAACCCTCGACGGACGCCCATGGGGGATGAAAAGAAAGACGAGGGAGCAGGAGATCCTATCAAAATATTTCTCGAGGAGGCCCTTGAAAAACAAACGAATGCGATGATGGATAACTTTGCTCAGATCCTTCAATGGCTGCCCACTGGCGGCGCATCTGTATCCAGCAGCCACTCTGGAGGTGCGACTCCTTTTAAGGTAAAAGTAGATTTTGACATTCCCATATTTGAGGGTCTAATAGACACAGATGTCATAGATAGATGGTTGAATCTATTAGAAGGATATTTCTCTATTCATGACTTTTCAGACCGAGAGAAGATTATTTTTGCACTCCTCAAAGCTACGCCCCATGTTAAGGACTGGTGGGAATCCTACTATGAGAACAAGGAATAGACAGAACCATGAGTAATTTCCCTGTCCAAAGCGTCGAGAAAGCTGGGTTTTATAAGTATTTTAGTATTAAAATGTATTGAGGATTTCTCTAATAAGTCGATCTGAAAGAACCTGGATGTGCTACTTGGGAATATGTTGTAGTGCTCAGATTCATAATTAATAATCCATGGAATGTCACTTTGAAGCAAGATTTGAGGTTATGAAGAGTAAGAAATTCTTTGACAATTCCTTGTTGCATGTCATGTTGATATGTATACTCTTGAAGATTTGAAATGTTGGATTGGAGGGAGTGCTAAATTCAAAATTAGGTATTGAAGAAAACACCAAATTATATATGTTTCATGTTGGTAAAGAATATATATGAAATGTGGATTGAAGGTCAAAGCATCAAATCATAAACTATCACCACCGAAGAGCACAATTTTCGATGGGATCACATAACACAACATCTAGTAGTGATTGAACTCGATCAATTAATAGATCATGTAGTTTCAGAAGCTAGTATTTGAAGGAAGCCCGAAGTTCAAATATAAGTGACCATGTAGTAGTGACCAAACTCGATGAGATAATAGATCATGTAGTTTTAGAAGCTAGTATTCGAAAGAAGTGTGTAGTTCAAATATGGGTTGTATGAGGTGTTTATAAAAGAACGTAGATCAAATATTGGTTGTATGACATGTTTATAAAAGTTTTAAATGGATTAAATGAGTAAATAGTGAAGGGTATTGTGTTTATTGTAGGTCATGCTTACTAATTATTATTGTAATAGTAGGTTGATTCCTAGAAGGAATCATCATTTAATGAAGTATTATAGTTTTTCTTTTAGACACATTTCCAAGTATATCTTCTATCTCATGTGGCAAAGGTGAACCACTTAACTAAATGTTTTACTTTAGTGGAGTCCCTCATCTTCACTGCATGTTCTACTTCATTGGATCCCCTCATCTTTAGTGGTAGGCAAAATCATAAAGACCAATAAAAGGACTCTGAAAGGGCTTGGCACTTGGCGCCTTCACGACACTCGAAGAGGGGTGCTATACAACTTTGTAGTAAGAAAATTTTGTCACATAATGTTACATTTAAAAATAAACAAATAATGGTTACATTAACAAATTAAAAACTAATAAGAATAATAAATTCAATGTTGGCCACACATAAAGAGATAAAGTAATAGAAAATAAAAATGTTTTTACTTTTTAGTATAAGAGATATATAATCTCTTCATTACTTATGGAGTTCACAAAAGGTATTTAAAAATAATGTTATTGATACTACATGAGATCTAATACATTCCTTACTCAATTGAAATGTAGTATTAAAATAAAATTATATTATTGACAAAAATAGATCTTATACTCGTAAAAAATATAATCTAAATTATATATATATATATATATATATATATATATATAAAATAATTAGAAGAAAATTAGTGTGCTATAACAAATAGCCTCATCACCATTTAACCAAACCACACAAACTACTTTATAATCATTTTATAACTATACATTTTTTAACATTAGATGAGATTGAGTCTCGTGCAGTATAAGACCAGGTGTCATAAAATTAGTTTGCACAAAACAGAATGAGAGGACTCAAATAAGACTCGATTCAAACAGAATGGGAAAATGAGAGACAGCCTCGTGGCATTGCGGATGGGTATGACTTAGCGGTGGTGGCCGTGGAAGCCTACTCTCCTTACAGTTCAACATTGCCCCAACTTTGAATGGAGTACTACTCTCATGAGTCTCATTCTGTTTGAATCAAATCCTTCCATTATGTTTCTATGCAAGTTAACTTTATGACACCTTGTCCTATTACTGTGACACACTCGACCTCATCAAAGTTTTCGGGTGCGGCAAGACGAAGAACGAGCCATGATGACGTGTAGCCCGAGTTACATGTATAATAACACTGCCAATAGTCCCTAGATGTTCTTCGAAGTATAGAATGAAGCAGGTATGTGTTTTCATATTTATCATTTTTTCATACTCATGGGGTCTACTATGTTGGTTGATTAGAGATATGGTATTTATATAAAAGTATGTTACGAAAATTAATGGATTATGTGGTCTACTATGTTAATTGGTTAGAGATATGGTATTTATATAAAATTATGTTACGAAAATTAATGGATTTGGTATGTAATGAATTTTAATGGATTGGGTTATTTTATTATTTTTGTTTGGTACTTATAACAAAAATGTAATTATTACTAAAAAAATAATAATTTTTAAGTATATTATTTTACATATGTGATTTAATTGTTATAACTTGCAATTGTTATAGTTGTTATAAGAAATAATTATCTAAACAATAATATTTAAAGTTGAAATTCTAGTGAGTCAAGCAAACAAAACAATTGCATTTTCACATAGAGTCACCATAAATATATTAAACTACCACATGAAGTCCATGATCCATGGCCTATATTATTTTTGAAAGATTCAAATAATATTACTAACTAAATCCATATTGATTCCTACTTTAAAAGTATAAGAGATCAAAAGAAATGTATTTCTTCTGGGAACTTGGTAAATCTGGAAATAAGATAAATCTCTGGATTTTAAAAATACCATAAAAGATCTAATTTATTTTAAGCTAATTGTTATTTTATAACATGTAAAAAATATATATATTTTTAATTATTTTATAACATGTAAGAACTATATATATATTTTTTTAATTGTTTTATTTAAAATTTGGTCTAAACAATTATTTCTATTTAATATTTAAAAATGCTCAGTATTTGTTCTTAAAAAAAACTATAACTTTAGTAATGAAATTTTTTAATTTTAATAATTTTTAACCAAATTTTAATAATACCTAAGTCTGATTATAGTTGAAAATGTTTGGCCATATTGATATTGATTGAACATTCATTCTCATATTTGATCATGATATGAAGAAAAAAAAAAGTGCGAAAGAACAATTAGAGAAATAAAGAAGTATGAAGCACAAAAAGATATGAAATGCAAAATTATAGAAGAAAGCCTTATATATCCAAATATTTCGATCCTTTATTGTCTCTTAATAAAATGGGAATATTGCGAACTATTGAAAGTCTATATATTGGATGCTCAACATAATAGGATTTTTACAATAGTAGTGATCTTTAGTATTTCTTGGCAGTATTTAAGGATAGTTTGGTTGTGATGAAGCTCCTAAAGCGGGTGCCAGAAAGATAGTTTTCACCTTGTTCGAGCTTGAAAACCCTATCCCTATCGTCGTGCCCAAATCAGGAAGCCGATTTTGCACCAGAAATTTTGCTGAAACAAATCAACTTGGAAAGCCACTTGCTGCGTCATATGTCGACGTCTATAGGAAGGCGAAATTGAAAAGGTGCTTCATTTTTGATTGATTATTAACCGCCTGGTATGAGGGGAGAATCATTTAGGTTTAATTCATCGTTGGATACATTATTTTTGTGGATGTTTATTGTTATAATTTTGAACCCCCTGGTATGACGAGAGCATTTAGGTTTAATTTGGCCGTTGGATACATTGGAACCAAAAAAAATGTATCCAACGATGAATTAAACCTTAATTCTCCCATCATACCAGGGGGTTCAAAATTATAACAAAAATAATCCACAAAAAAAATGTATCCAACGGCCAATTAAACCTAAATGATGCTCCCCTCATACCAGGCGGTTAATAATCAATCACAAAGGAAGCACCTTTTTAATTTCGGTTTCCTTTTTTTTTTCAGAAGAAAAAAAAACGATGTATATTAGGTGAAAAATATAACTGTACATATTCAACATTACATTATCGGCTGTGGATACAGAAAGAATTACTAGATTTCGAAATACAAAACAAACACCCTGATGATAGGATATTCGATGTATAAGGCAAACAAAATTATGGGTGGAAATACCATACCCAAAATGTATGTATTGAGCATCCCTGTTTTCAATAGAATACATGCATATGAGAACAGAAGCATCATAACAAGTCACAGAGAAGTTAATAGGATGCAAAGATAAGAAAACAGGGAGGAGAAATCCAATAAAACAACAACCAGGATATGAAGAGGCTTCCCATATGTACATAAACCCACCCGAGCACCAAAGAAAACCCAAAAGATAACCGGCACCCAAGTCGGAAAGCCAAAATACTTGTCAAATGTGCAGAGTGAGGCAAAGTGCAACAGGCTCGCCTGTAATATATGATCTTCATAGAAAAATCTCCAGGTGCCGCTCGCTTGATGCGTATACAAAAACCCAATAAAGCCAGACAGATCCCGTCAATGAAAAACTAGTTCGCGTGCGATAAGAAGGGTGCCTCGCCTGATGAAGAAAAGTGGATAGGAAACTATATGGTAATACCATGCCTAATAGGTTGTCTCATGTGCCATCCAGTACAATAGAGTGAAGAAAGATGAGAAATCAGTAGGCTCGCTTGAAATAATGGACATTCGACAGCCATTAGGATTTTGGCCCGCATACAATGATCCGTGACCATATCCGCATTCTAGTAGATATGAACCCTCTCTCGTTGGGATATTTTAACCCATACTCCACATCCCGTGATACGCGTCGTAGATGCTCCATCGAAGTAAATAGCAGGGAGATGAATCTCATGAGGCCTGTTTCTAAAATAATTATCAACCACCAATTGGGGAGGAGCCCTCCAATCTACAACCCAAATCATGATATTGGATATGATAATATGTGGGAGAAAAGGCTTATTTTCAAAGATGAGATTATTACTCCCAATCCAAACTTCCCAACAGAAATAGACACATGTCCCTCAGAGGTGGGGAAACCAAAATGGAAGAAACTCAGTTGGCCTCTCAATCCATGCATGCTTGCATTAATACAAAAACAAAATTTTGAAAATACTTGTGAGGAGGTTAGACTTTCGATTTCTTCTTATCTCAATAGGGTCATAGCTCTAACATTGCCACTACTGCCCTATAATAATGATCTCAAGAAAAATATATTGTAATTTATAGTAGAAGCTCTTTAGGGGTTGAATAACACTTCCTACCTTTCAGAAGTGACGTAGAATTTTAAAACTCATGGAAGAGTTCGGTTTTGGAAGCTCTATCCTGAATTTGGATTGCAACAACTTGATATTTCAGTTACCTCAAATTTGTTAAATGAATATTACATAAGCTCATCCACACTATGTCGAAACAAGTATGAAAATATTGTGTCTCTATTCTTAGAAGGATATGCTCACATATGCAAGGTACTAAGATCCATATGGAGGAAGGAACCAAAGGTATGACCAACTTCCTATGATCTAGTCGAGAATTTGGTCACGAAAAACATAAAATTTCTTAGAAGTTTGTTGACTAGGAAGGACCTGAGAAGCATTGATGGAGGAAGCACGAAGAAAATCCGTGAGAAGAATGACAAAGGAGGAGTGTAATATTATTTATCTGCAAGGGACCTTGGGCCCTTTACTCATTCATGTCTAGGTAATATGAAGGCAACAAGGTCAGAACATATATATACTTTTTCAGATCATCGGGATTCATCCATAGTTGGGTTCACCAGTTTTCAAGGGAGAACCTATGAAGGATTCGAGCAGTCAAGTACAGAAGGTGAGAAACAACACCATTTTTTTCTGAAAACATGTAGGGGAAGCTGATGATAATTAGCATCTTGAAAAATTTTATGGGGAAAGGAAGGAGGTAGTTGCTACTATTGTTAGGTCCCTATATTACTAGTGTAGTCCCTTATTGTTATTAGTGTATCCCCCTTATTGTTATTGTTGTACCCCTCTAACCCCCATATTGTTATTATTGTGCCCTTACATTTTTATTGTTAGGTCGGTTAGGATTATATTATGACCCCATGGACTCCTATATATAGAAAGGAGGTTCTGTCATTTGTATCATCTAAGAATTGTTCATTTATGTAATGTAAAGGAGGTTTCCCCCTCGAAGTGGCTTATTTCTAAGGGGTTGATCTCTCTTTTTTTTCTATTTTTGGAGATAGTTTCATAACATTTGGTATCAGATATTTGGATTCTAGGGTTTCTCTGGACCAAACATGTCATCATGGAATTTTCTCTATAAAGTTTTCTCTACGAAGGTTCAGAAGCTGAATTTTTTTTCACTAGAAGCCGAAATCCCGAGTAAATTCATAAAACAAATTCAGAACATGGTTCACAATATTTTCAGAGATCAGATCTGTGGAATTTAGGGTTTTTTCATGCTCCTCAATTTAATCTCAAAGAGGTGACATTGGGAAAATCATCCTAAATATCTCTGTCAACATCCCATAATTAGGTCATTGTGGGAGATTGGGAATAATGTTTTCTTGAGGGATCCAAATCCATTTAGACCTCTGGCATTCGAAAGAATATTCACTGGGCTACTACAGGACCAAATTTCATATATTGAATATCTGAAACCATGGAGATAATTCAGCTTCAATATCGAGCTCCTCAAAAGCAAGAAAAAGGTGTGTATTTGTTTTTCAAATTGTTCGTACTAGAGAGAGACACTAGGAATACTACTATTGTGTTTGATTGAGAAAGAGGTGCAAGAAGTGATGAAGGCGTTTCATGATGGAATATGTGGCAGACACTAAAATTGGTGCGCAACGACATGTGAGATCCTCAAATTAGGTTTATTCTAGCCACATTTATCGAGTGATGTTCGAGCTCGTGTTAGAGCTTGTGAGAAGTGCCATGCTTCCACCGAGAGATAAATGACATTTAGTTAGATGAATAAATGGGTAGGGAGGCACATAAATATTTTTAGTCATAAAACCCCTCTTAATGTGGAAAGGGATCATATTCACAACTGGATAGAGCACCCTCATGTGTGAATAGGGGCTAATGCATGTGGACAAGGTCAAGTTTGACTAAGTCAACAGTGCTAGTATGGGAGGAGTGGATCATCAATAGAGACAACACAGTGTGAATGGGAGGAAGATTCCATGATGGTGGAAAACCTAATGAGTGGGACCCAAGTTGAGAAGGCTGACATTTTTTTATAAGGAAGGCAAGGTAGCCATAGTAAGGAAGGTTATTCATTATTGATTTTATGGTCTGCATGAATATTCTTCATTCTTCAGTTGTTTACTTGAGATTGTGGTGTTGTTTAGCATCGGGTGTTCCCGAGTGGGAATCCCATATCCTTCATTGAGAGGCCTCTTGGAGGAGAATTTCACTTCATTTCCACACTCAAGCTTAAGCCCAAGCTTCAGTATTTAGCTACACTTAAATTTCAGCAGAGTATTATGTTGTGTTGCAGGGTGTTGTAGTGGAGGGTTAAGAAACCCACTTTTGGAGCTATTTTTTCAGAGGAGAAAGCATTCTTCTCTTTGGGCAGTCAGCAAGGAAGTTTATTGAGGTTTCTTTCACATCTTGGCACCAAGCCAACATATCCCCATCATCTACAACACAGTATCCCTCTTTAACTACGTTATTTCAATGAGCATTTGCAGTGGGGGTTTTAGTGCTTGATTTGGAGGGTGATATCTTCAGTGGTAAGATTGACCTTTCACTTGAAGGATCTGTTGGAGAATATATATTCATTATTTGTATTATCTACAAAAATATTCATCCATTTATTCAATAGTAGCTGCTAAGTAGCCCTAGGGCTGCATTCTGACCTTTTGGTTATTTTGTATATTTCAAGAAACCCTTCCCGATTTGTCTTGAAAATGTGTTTGTGAGTATATATATTTGTTCTCAGCATTATTTAAGCCCTATAACTTAATATATATGTATTTAAATTTTCCAGAAGTAGTTATATCTAATAAAACTGCGCTGTCATGTACATGTTGTCTTGAGGCTTGTTTTGCCAAGCTTGAGTGACTATTTCCTTAATGACTTGTATATAATTTGTTGCTATGATCTTAATGTGATGGCTATACGATATTCTTACATTTTTCACTGCTATTTCCATTTTTTGTGTTCTTGTATTGTTGCTTTCCCATTTAGGAATATTATAGTGGTATCAGAGCATAATCTTGGCTTAGCCTGTGAGTTTCAATCAAATATGCTATAAGAAGAAGAAGAGAAGAAAATGAGATCTATAATGATGGAAGGAATGAGATTTGTCTCATCACTTTTCAGATCTATGAAGAACCTCTCCAAGGACGTCAAGCAGATGAAAAAGGAGAGATGCAATGAAACCTTTAAAGGGTTTCAAGAAGAAGAAGGTCTATGTACTCCCTATCATCAGAAGAAAGAACTGGTGTTGCATAGAACTCCAAAGAAATATACTATGCCCTTCTCTTTTGAGGAATAAGACAAGAGGTGTGGAGATGGAGGGCACTTGAAACATGAAATTCTAAGTAAATACCTGGAAAAATGTAAGTGTCAACCTAGAGCTTTCAAGGAGACTCTAACTCTCCCACAGTTCATTCAGCTCAAAGAAGAAAGGAGACCTTATAGCAATAGGAAAATAAAGGGAAATAGATTTCTATTGTCTACCTTTGATGGCTCATCCTCGTGAATAACAACAGCTTGAGGAATGAAGTTGGATGCATTTTTTATGCTACATCCAGCAGTAGAGAAAGAATCTGTTGAGATTGCAGCGCTGCACCTTGAGGGCTAAGCTAATATTTGGTGGTTCAGCCATTTGAGTCATGCAAGAGTGACTACATATGTATATTTTACTCAAACATTGATCAAAATGTTTGACAATAAGAGATCAGAGGATAAGAGGCATTCAGCACCACTTGCTGCAGGAGCACTTGCATTAGGAGAAAGAACACTTGCACCTTTGCAAAGTGGTCTTAATCCCTTGACATTTAGATTCCCATGCACTATTCTGTAAATGCATGAGGAGGAGGAGACTTATACTAGTGTTGATGTAGCCAAAGAAGAGCATCCATCATCATGAATAGTTGGGGAAGTCATCGCATTGAAAGAAGGAACCCTTGTAGTAGTACAAGATGTTCCCAAGTTTCATCAAGGTATGCATATGTTTCCACTTTCTGTTATTTTAGCACATCTTATGGAGGGTTGTGGCAATATGCCATTGCATGACCAAGGGTCAAATCATATTGATGATTTGGAGCAACAGACTATCATTTTGCTGAGCAGCCCTGAGTTGTTCAATGAGGGGATAAACAATCATCCTAGTTATTCAATATTGAGATGAACACAACTCCTGGGGTTGGATTGTGGATTCCTCGAGGATAGGATGAGCATTTTCCTCATGAAACTAATACATAACTATATGTTCAACATTGAGCATGAGCACGAGACAAAAAAAACACCATTATGGAGATTAGCAGCATTGTCATTGAGTAGCAGTGATGAGTTGGGGGCCCAACTATTATTGGGGCATTTTGATGACCGTTTTACTTATGTGATATTGTATAGGAAGATGATTGATGAGAGGCATCTTATATTTCATTGTTGTGATGGATCTTTCTTAATGATAATTTCATAGCTCAATGAAAATCCTTTTCCTTTTTCATACTTGGATCCCTATGGATTTAACATGATCATTGATGAGAGGTCTTCACTTGGAGATCTCAAAGAGATTTCATTTCAACATCCCATGAAATGAAAAGGTAGAAATCTGATATGGAAAGATGGTATTCTCCATTGGAGGAGTACTAAGATGGAGCATGGTAGGAGACACCCACATTTGGATGAAGGAGTGTGAATGGTAAGCAAGGGGTTGGTGAGTCACCTTCATATCTATGACATGGGGCAGCAAGAGGCATGGCTGTGTTGGCTACTCTTGAAAGAGTTTGGCCATCATGTGACATGTCCTTCTTGTAAGGGTATGTTGGTGGGTGAAATTTTGCATGGCACTCGCATCATATGGCAGCAAGGAGTTTGGGTGCATTGTGTTGCTATCACATTCTTCATGTCAATCATCATATTTTCACCTCATGATTTGTATGATGGAGGTGTGAAGGGGAAGCAAGAGTTATTGTTGCTTTGGATTCTCTTGGGAGAGTATGGGCAGAATTTTTCCCATACTTGGCATAATATTTTAGGAGAAAGGGATGGCACAATCAATGCGCAAGGAGGCTACCCTTCAGCATTGAATAATCAGGATGTATTTCCGCATAGGAAGAAATCTGCCACACATAGCAGCATGATGGTGGATGACTTTTGCATATGACATGTCAAAGAATGTAGTCATGGAGTGGAAAGAGCCTTATCACTAAGGCCAAGAGTGTTGTCACTTGGGAGTATGAATCCCTTCATTTTGCAGACTTTTATGAGTATATTCTCATGGGAGGGCTCATCTATGGACCTCACTTTCAGCCTAATCACTATGCGTGGTGTTGGCTTGAGGGGACTTGACCCAAGTTCGAAGGTTTAAGGTTTGCCAACAAACCCCTATACTACTGGCCCTTTCAATAGTATCCTACTTACAGATGCAAAAGTCTCACCCAAAGCAGTATGGGAGGGTGTTGGAACCAGGTTTCCGCACCCTAGGAGAGAGTAGGTAAGTCAAGCAGATCCACGTTCGCAACCTATCCAGTTCGCACAAGGTAGGTCCATTCGCACGGTTATTAACATTATAATCCATAGAATACATACTTATTACTATGCAAAGATCTAGTCAATAGGACAAATTATTATGGTGCAAGTGTTGTTTATCTTGATGTAAGTGTTCTTTCTGCTGATGTGATATGATATAACACAAACATATTCGCGGCATAAACAGATAGCGCAACTGTATTCGTATCTATAAAAGATCCAAAATGTTTGCATCGATATTAACACATGAGATTAGATAAGAAAGAGATACTTTAACTATATCCACATATATTAGCATCCAAAAACCTAGTACAATCCAAACATAGCCTATGCACACAACCAGCAGGGTTCGCACACAACAGGACTGAGGATCTCCACCCACACGGGTAGTAGGAGTACTTACCCAAACGACCTAGAAATATATCTAATAATTCACACTTAGCATCAAACTTGATTCTTGCCTACCTTAAGACTCAAAATGCTAATCTATTTATATCGACTTAGCCTATGCTTCCAACGATCCACAAACCGTGTTTTGCGGACTCTTAGTCTATCCTTGACCCATTACAATGCATTTTGGGCTTTGACCCACCCCAAATCCCTGCACTAGACTAAATGATACCAAAAATATACAAAATTGTATAAAATTCTCATCTTTAGGGGACCTCTTTCCAACGATCCCCCAACACAATATTGTGACTCGTCTCGAGTCACTGTGGTCGTGGGGTATCCACCTGCACCTACAGTATCCTGATTGCCTCAACCAGAGGGAGTAGCACTCCTTTATTCTGAACAACAGCGTTCTGAGCAATATGCACCAAGTTCTGCGAATTTGGTCCTTTTGTTGCGGATGTGATGCTCTCCAAAGTATGGTTCAATTGTTTAACTATGACATCAATATCCTGAAAGAGCTTGAGGGCTTCATCAGCCCATGGATTAAGGCCATCATTGAAGCACCTTTTCAATTTCGCCTTCCTATAGACGTCGACATATGACGCAGAAAGTGGCTTTCCAAGTTGATTTGTTTCAGCAAAATTTCTGGTGCAAAATCGGCCTCGTGATTTGGACACGACGATAGGGATAGTGTTGTCAAGCTCGAACAAGATGAAAACTATGTTTCTTGCACCCGCTTTAGGACCTTCATCACAACCAAACTATCCTTAAATACTTCCAAGAAATACTGAATATCAGGTACCCCTAGGTAGTACCTTGTTGGTTGTCTGTGATAACCTTAAAAACAAACACAAAAATTTCAATTAACGTCAGCTCAGCTGTTTTAGTTCATTAGTCCGACAGCCAAACGGATTTTGATTTCTCGGAAACTAGGGGAAGCTAGTTCGTGGAAGGTATTATACTTGTGCAGACAGAAAGGGAAATTTTCCAACATGGTAGTGGTAATATTGGCAGAGTGGAGACACGACAACAAAGAGATAAATTTGTGCCCCGAAACAAAAAGCAGAATTGCGAAGGCTTCCGTCCGTAAACGACATCAAAGGCTTCATAGAAATCAGTAAACGTAGCACTGGGAAGACATTAGAGCGTCCGACCGGACTCGAAAATGGTTTGGCAGTTTGGCCATGACTGAAGAAGTTGATGTTCCTTTTTATAAAATTTCATTTCAAAATAAAAATTCAACATACATTTATATCTCTAATGAAATTTATGCTATTCATGGCAACTATGTAAAACTTGAAAGCCATGAAGAGGGATCGATCATAGAGTTTGGATTTTTTAACACTTATAGAGCATGGTCATTTTCCTGCAGTAAATATACTCGAGCCTAATTACATGTGTTTTCTGGATTTATAAAATTTTGACTTCGTATGCATGCACCTTTCTATTAATTTTGAAAGAAGTTAAAAATATATATATTTTGATTCCATACGCATGCGTCTTTCTATTAATTTTGAAAAAAGTTAAAAAAAGAAAAGAAAATATATGATTTATCATACACATCTATAAATGGGTAGCCGACATTAGAGCGTCTCGAAAATGGTTTGACAGGTTGGCCATGGCTGAAAAAGTTGTTGTTCTTTTTAATAAAATTTAATTTCAAAATAAAAATTCAATATACAATTATATTTCTAATGAAATAGCCATGAGGAAGGTTCGATCCTGTTTCGGAAATAAAACTTAGGGTTTGGATATTTTTAACCTTCATTTTCCTGTTTCGATCATGTTTCTACAATACAATGAAAAATAGCAAAAACAATCTTAGAATTCCCTTTCCGGATGTTTGAAATTTTCTTCTATAATATAATGAAAAATACCAAACACAATCAATAATGTCTTAAAAATAATACAATGGTTTATGTTGAACAAATTCACATAGAAAATAAAAGACCAAAAAAAATCTCTTCTGTGAAAAAAATCTTTGAATTCCCCCTTCGAAATTTCCACATATTCAAGCTAGCTCTAATTATGGATGGTTTATGTTGAACAAATCCACCTAGAAAATAAAGGAATCAAGAAAAATCTCATCCTCAAAACAAATTTTAGAAGTCACTTTTTGAAATTTCCAGACATTCGTCCTAACCCTACTCATGGGCTCAAATTGTTGGGTTCACATGAGGGTCGCATACTAAATTTACCTCAACACTTTTCCCCTTAAATAGATTATATTCCACATAAATACAATGGGTCAATACCACAGTTTGATAAAACTAGGAGTAAAATAAAATAATTTAACCTCTATTTTATTTTAAATATTAATTTGATTAATTCTATTTTATTTTTTTATTTTTTATGTAATTTGACCATGTCAAACATATCTTCCATATAGGGTCTTAGTGCAATGAACATGCCATCATTACACTTAACATTGGACGTATGAATGCTAACATTACCTACTTATAGAATAAGAATGGTTTGATATTTATGCTAATAAGGGCGCTAAAATTTTAATTTGATTATCAATAATGATTATGTGGATGGTAGAGAACCTCCATGACATATTCTATAATATTCTTTGAAGTTTACAAAAATCAAAAGTTGGGATTTATCTCCAAATTAATTATGTCCTTTATGACCATTTAATTAAATTGATCAATTAAAAAAATGTCATATGAACTATTGTCATACAAGTGAGTTATGGTTCTTTGGGCATGTAGTGTTGATCAACCTTTCTGGTCAAAATAGACAGAACCTACCCATGGTATTTACTGTGGTATTCTCCCATCGTATCTACCCCCCAAGTTTCCTTCGTTTTTCAAGAGAAATAATAAAATAAGGCTTCTAGAGAGTCCATCAAGCCTAAAAAATGGAATAGGAGCTAGGAATTGGATCATGCTAAGCTTTTAAATCTTCTTATGTTTTTTTCAGAACATTCATTGAACAGTTCTAGTTGCATCTAGAGATGAAAAACCGGTGGTGAATTTGTATGGTGGATCTAGTGAGGATTCACAAAGGTGCTTCAGTGTATTAGGTTTATGTTTAATGAGTAGTCTTGCACGTCATTTGTAGGGGCTCCATTCTTATTTGTATGAGCATGGATCTTTATTTTGAGCTAATAATATAAATAAGAGGTTGGGAGGCTGCATTTTCAGATTCCTCCTATGTTCGTTGTTTTTGATAGCAACCATTTTCATTGTAACACTCAAGTGTGACACATCCATTGATAATATTGTTTTTTGGGATCTTCTAGTAGTATGAGAGTTGTGCATCGTGCTAGCTTGAAGGTTCTTGTTAGTATATCAAGATTTTTATTTACAGGATTGAAAATTACTGTTGTAAGATGTCCAACTACAAAATTTTTATATACAGGATTGAAAATTCTTGTCCAACTACAATGAAGAAATCACAGGAGCAACAAGTGACCGATGTGTCATATGTGAAAGACTGCAAGTTCGATCATTGAATAACATCTACAACCAAGTAGATTTTACGTTGAATTTGAACGGTCGAGTCTCCTATGTCACATAGGGACGATTTAAGTAAAGTATAATTATTTTATCATGCCAATTTTCCTCTGCCTTCAACAATCTATTTCTTTAATTAGAAATATTGGGAGAGATGGAAAAATATTTGCGGTTCCATATTGATGGAGTGATCTAATCCTTCACCATTAACTAAAAGATGAACGGTGGGAAGAATAATAAATTAAATAATGGATAACTATTAATATGTTTATTTGGGGCTTGGGTCAATTCTATAAATAAAATTAAAAGAAACTTTTTGGAAGGTATGATGGACAAGATGTTGATGTGATGTCAATATGATGAATTTGTGTATTCTTGCATATGTTCTTGCCTAGTATGGGAGAATATGGGTTGTATTGAAGAGACCTTGGAAATTACCCATAAGCTACTTGATGAACTACTGACAATATATGCTCCTTTAGATAAAAATATTTCCTTAGACAAAAATGATGGTCAAAGCAATATGCCTAAAAAATAATCGATGACATCCTGCGACATAAGTGTCCATGGGAAGTGAAGGAAGGATAGGGAATAGAGGATAAGCTATTCACACTTGGATCTACGATACAATGAATAAATTTAGCCATAGAAAATTTTAATTTGGAGGACATAGACACATGTCCCTCGGAGGTGGGGAAACCAAAATGGAAGAAACTCAGTTGGCCTCTCAATCCATGCATGCTTTCATTAATACAAAAACAAAATTGCAAAAATACTTGTGAGGAATCTCTATGCTGAATTTGGATTGCAACAACTTGATATTTCAGTTACCTCAAATTTGTTACATGAAAATTACATAAGGTCGTCCACAATATGTCGAAACAAGTATGAAAAATATTGTGTCTCTATTCTTAGAAGGATATGCTCACATCCGCAAGGTACTAAGATCCATATGGAGGAAGGAACCAAAGGTATGACCAACTTCCTATGATCTAGTCGAGAAATTGGTCACGAAAAACATAAAATTGCTTAGAGGGTTCTTGACTAGGAAGGACCTGAGAAGCATTGATGGAGGAAGCACGAAGAAAATCCGTGGGAAGAATGACAAAGGAGGAGTGTAATATTATTTATTTGCAAGGGACCTTGGGCCCTTTACTCATTCATGTCCAGGTAATATGAGGGCAGCAAGGTCAGACCATATATATACTTTTTCAGGTCATCGAGATTCATCCATAGTTGGGTTCACCAGTTTTCAAGGGAGAACCTATGAAGGATTTGAGCAGTCAAGTACAGAAGGTGAGAAACAACACCATTTTTTTCTGAAAACATGTAGGAGAAGCTGATGATAATTAGTCATCTTGAAAAATTTTATGGGGAAAGGAAGGAGGTAGTTGCTACTATTGTTAGGTCCCTATATTACTAGTGTAGTCCCTTATTGTTGTTAGTGTATCCCCCTTATTGTTATTGTTGTACCCCTCTAACCGCCATATTGTTATTATTGTGCCCTTACATTATTATTGTTAAGTCGGTTAGGATTATATTATGACACCATGGACTCCTATATATAGAAAGGAGGTTCTGTCATTTGTATCATCTAAGAATTGTTCATTTATGTAATGTAAAGGAGGTTTCCCCCTCGAAGTGGCTTATTTCTAAGGGGTTGATCTCTCTTTTTTTCTATTTTTGGAGATATTTTCATAACATTTGTTATAAGATATTTGGATTCTAGGGTTTCTCTGGACCAAACATGTCATCATGGAATTTTCACTATAAAGTTTTCTCTACGAAGGTTCACAAGCTGAAATTTTTTTCACTAGAAGCCGAAATCCTGAGTAAATTCATAAAACAAATTCAGAACATGGTCCAACATATTTTCAGAGATCGGATCTGTGGAAGTTAGGGTTTTTTCATGCTCCTCAATTTAATCTCAAAGAGGTTACCTTGGGAAAATCATCATAAATATATCTGTCAGCATCGAATTGGAAATTTGTAAAACCTGACTGCAAGTACACGAACCGTAGTTTATTGTGTATCAATTTGAGAGTCGAAGGAGGAGACAGCGACACATGCCACGTTGTACAAGTTCTCTCTACTGAACTAGTCCATAATTAGGTCATTGTGGGAGATTGGGAATAACGGTTTCTTGAAGGATCCAAATCCATTCAGACCTGTGGCATTCAAAATAATATTCACTGGGCTACTACAGGACCAAATTTCATATATTGAAGATCTGAAATCAGGGAGATAATTCAGTTTCAATATCGAGCTCCTGAAAAGCAAGAAAAAGGTGTGTATTTGTTTTTCAAATTGTTCGTACTAGAGAGACACACTAGGAATACTACTATTTTGTTTGACCGAGAAAGAGGTGGAAGAAGTGATGAAGGCGTTTCATGATGGAATATGTGGTGGACACTAAAACTAGTGCGCAACGACATGTGAGATCCTCAAAGTAGGTTTATTCTAGCCACATTTATTGAGTGATGTTCAAGCTCGTGTTAGAGCTTGTGAGAAGTTCCATACTTCCACCGAGAGACAGAAATTTGTGCCCCTGCCACTAATCCTGGTCCATGTTAAAGAGCCATTCAAACAGTGGGGAATTGACGTCATAGGAGAAATCCATCTAGCCTCCAGTATCCAACACTGATGGATCTTGATCACCACGGATTACTTCCCAAGTTGTTTGAGGTTGTGTATGGGAGGAATGCTACTGACACAGTGCTAATAAATTTTTTGGAGGAGAATATAGTAGCAAGGTTTGGATGTCCATCAAAGATAATCACAGATAATTTGCAGGGTTCCATGTAATATTCCCAAATTAGCATGCAACTAATTGGAATATTAATTTTTCTCTTGACATTTAGTTAGATGAATAAATGGGTAGGGAGGCACATAAATCTTTTAAGTAGTCATAAAACCCCTCTTAATGTGGAAAGGGATCATATTCATAGCTGGATAAAGCACCCTCATGTGTGAATAGGGGCTAATGCATCTGGACAAGGTCAAGTTTGACTAAGTCAACAGCTCTAGTATGGGAGGAGTGGATCATCAATAGAGACAACACAGTGTGAATGGGAGGAAGATTCCATGATGGTGGAAAACCTGATGAGTGGGACCCATGTTGAGAAGGCTCACATTTTTTTATAAGAAGGGCAAGGTAGCCATAGTAGGGAAGGTTACTCATTATTAGTTTTATGGTCTGCATGAATATTTTTCATTCTTCATTTGTTTACTTGAGATTGTTGTGTTGTTTAGCATCGGGTGTTCCGGAGTGGGAATCCCATATCCTTCATTGAGAGGCCTCTTGGAGGAGAATTTCACTTCATTTCCACACTCAGGCTTAATCCCAAGCTTCAGTATTTAGGTACACTTAAATTTCTGCAGAGTATTATGTTGCGTTGTAGGGTGTTGTAGTGGAGGGTTAAGAAACCCACTTTTGGAGCTATTTTTTCAGAGGAGAAAGCATTCTTCTCTTTGAGGGGTTAGAAAAGGAGTTTATTGAGGTTTCTCTCACATCTTGGCACCAAGCCAACATATCCCCATCATCTATGACACAGTATCCCTCTTTAACTGCATTATTTCAATGAGCATTTGCAGTGGGGGTTTTAGTGCTTGATTTGGAGGGTGATATCTTCAGTGGTAAGATCAACCTTTCACTTGAAGGATCTGTTGGAGAATATATATTCATTATTTTTATTATATACAACAATATTCATCCATTTATTTAGGAGTAGCTGCTAATTAGCCCTAGGGCTACATTCTGACATTTTGGTTATTTTGTATATTTCAAGAAACCCTTCCCTAGTGGTCTTGAAAATGTGTTTGTGAGTATAGATATTTGTTCTCGGCATTCTTTGAGTCCTATAACTTAATATATATTTATTTAAATTTTCTAGCAGTAGTTATATCTAATAAAACTGCGCTGTCATGTACATGTTTTTTTTAGGCTTGTTTTGCCAAGCTTGAGTGACTATTTCCTTAAGGACTTGTATATAATTTGTTGCTATGATCTTAATGTGATGGCTATACGATATTCTTACAATTGTCACTGCTATTTCCATTTTTTGTGTTCATGTATTGTTGCTTTCCCATTTAGGAATATTATAGTGGTATCAGAGCATAATCTTGGCTTAGCCTATGAGTTTCAATCCAATATGCTATAAGAAGAAGAAGAGAAGAAAATGAGATCTATAATGATGGAAGGAATGAGCTTTGTCTCATCACTTTTCAGATCTATGAAGAACCTCTCCAAGGAGGTCAATCAGATGAAAAAGGAGAGATGCAATGAAACCTTTAAAGGGTTTCAAGAAGAGGAAGGTCTATGTACTCCCTATCATCAGAAGAAAGAACCGGTGTTGCATAGAACTCCAAAGCAATATACTATGCCCTTCTGTTTTGAGGAATAAAACAAGAGGTGTGGAGATGGAGGGCACTTGGAACATGAAATTCTAAGTAAATACTTGGAAAAATGTAACTGTCAACCTAGAGCTTTCAAGGAGACTCTAACTCTCCCACAGTTCATTCGGTTCAAACAAGAAAGGACACCTTGTAGTAATAGGAAAATAAAGGGAAATAGATTTCTATTGTCTACCTTTGATGGCTCATCCTCATGAATAACAACAGCTTGGGGAATGAAGTTGGATGCATTTTTTATGCTACATCCAGTAGTAGAGAAAGAATCTGTTGAGATTGCAGCGCTGCACCTTGAGGGCTAAGAAAATATTTGGTGGTTAAACCATTTGAGTCATGCAAGAGTGACTGCATATGTAGATTTTACTCAAACATTGATCACAATGTTTGACAAGAAGAGATCAGAGGATAAGAGGCCTTCACCACCACTTGCTGCGGGAGCACTTGCATCAGGAGAAAGAACACTTGCACCTTTGCAAAGTGGTCTTAATCCCTTGACATTTAGATTCCCATGCACTATTCTGGAAATGCATGAGGAGGAGGAGACTTATAGTAGTCTTGATGTAGCCAAAGAAGAGCATCCATCATCATCAATAGTTGGGGAAGTCATCGCATTGAAGGAAGGAACCCTTGTAATAGTACAAGATGTTCCCAAGTTTCACCAAGGTATGCATATGCTTCCACTTTCTATTATTTTAGCACATCTTATGGAGGGTTTTGGGAATATGCCATTGCATGACCAAGGGTCAAATCATATTGATGATTTGGAGCAACAGACTATCATTGTGATGAGCAGCCCTGAGTTGTTCAATGAGGGGATAAACAATCATCCTAGTTATTCAATATTGAGATGAACACAACTCCTGGGGTTGGAGTGTGGATTCCCTGAGGATAGGATGAGAATTTTCCTCATAAAACTAATGCATAACTATATGTTCAACATTGAGCATGAGCACGAGACAAAAAAAACACCATTATGGAGATTAGCAACACTGTCATTGAGTAGCAGTGATGAGTTGGTGGCCCAACTATTATTGGGGCATTTTGATGACCATTTTACTTGTGTGATATTGTATAGGAAGATGATTGAAGAGAGGCATCTTATATCTCATTGTTGTGATGGATCTTTCATAATGATAATTTCATAGCTCAATGAAAATCCTTTGCCTTTAGCATACTTGGATCGCTATGGATTTAACATGATCATTGATGAGAGGTTTTCACTTGGAGATCTCGAAGGGATTTCATTTCAACATCCCATGAAATGAAAAGGTAGAAATATGATATGGAAAGATGGTATTCTCCATTGGAGGAGTACCAAGATGGAGCATGGTAGGAGACACCCACATTTGGATTAAGCAGTGTGGATGGTAAGCAAGAGGTTGGTGAGTCACCTTCATATCTATGACATGGGGCAGCAAGAGGCATGGCTGCATTGGCTACTCTTCAAAGAGTTTGGCCATCATGTGACATATCCTTCTTCTAAGGGTATGTTGGTGGGTGAAATTTGGCATGGCACTCGCATCATATGGAAGCAAGAAGTTTGGGTGCATTGTGTTCCTATCACATTCTTCATGTCAATCATCATATTTTAACCTCATGATATGTATGATGGAGGTGTGAAGGGGAAGCAAGAGTTATTGTTGCTTTGGCTTCTCTTGGGAGAGTATGGGAAGAATTTTTCCCATACTTGGCATAATATTTTAGGAGAAAGGGATGGCACAATCAATGCGCAAGGAGGCTACCCTTCAGCATTGAATAATCAGGATGTATTTCCGCATAGGAAGAAATCTGCCACACATAGAAACATGATGGTGGATGAATTTTTCATATGAAATGTCAAAGAATGGAGTCATGGAGTGGAAAGAGCCTTATCACTAAGGCCAACAGTGTTGTCACTTGGGATTATGAATCCCTTAATTTTGCAGACTTTTATGACTAGATTCTCATGGGAGGGCTCATCTATGGACCTCACTTTCAGCCTAATCACTATGCGTGGTGTTGGCTTGAGGGGTCCTGATTCAGGTTCGAAGGTTTAAGGTTTGCCAACAAAACCATATACTTCTGGCCCTTTCAACAATGTCCTACTTGCAGAGGCCAAAGTCTCACTCGAAGCAGTATGGGAGGGTGTTGGAACCAGGTTTCCGCACCCTGGGAGAGAGTAGGTAAGTCAAGCAGATCCACGTTCGCAACCTATCCAGTTCGCACAAGGTAGGCCCATTCGCAAGGTTATTAATAGTATAATCCACAGAATACACAGTTATTACCATGCAAAGATCTAGTCAATAGCACAAATTATTATGGTGCAAGTGTTCTTTCTCTTAATGTAAGTGTTCTTTCTCCTGATGTGATATGATATAACACAAACATATTTGCAGCATAAACAGATAGCGCAACTGTATTTGTATCTATAAAAGATCCAAAATGTTTGCACCAATAGTAACACATTAGATTAGATAACACAAAGTTACTTTAACTATATCCACATATATCAGCATCCAAAACCTAGTACAATCCAAAAATATCCTGTGCACACAACCAGCAGGGTTCGCACGCAATAGGACTGAGGATCTCCGCCCACACGGGCAGTAGGAGTACTTACCCAAATGACCCAGAAATATATCTAATAATTCACACTTAGCATCAAACTTGATTCTTGCCTACCTTAAGACTCAAAATTTTAATCTAGTTATATCGACTTAGCCTACGCTTCCAACGATCTGCAAACCGTGTTTTGTGGACTCTTAGTCTACCCTTGACCCATTACAATGCATTTTGGGCTTTGACCCACCCCAAATCCCTGCACTAGACTACATGATACCAAAAATATACAAAATTGTACAAAATTCGCATCTTTAGGCGACCTCTTTCCAACGATCCCCTAACACAATCTTGTGACTCGTCTCAAGTCATTGTGGTCGTGGGGTATCCACCTGCACCTACAGTAGCCTGATTGCCTCAACTAGAGGGGGTAGCACTCCTTTACTCTGAACAACAGCGTTCTAAGCAATATCCACCAACTTCTGCGAATTTGGTCCTTTTGTTGCGGATGTGATGCTCTCCAGAGTATGGTTTAATTGTTTAACTGTGACATCAATATCCTGAAAGAGGTTGATGGCTTCATCAACCCATGGATTAAGGCCATCGTTGAGGGTCTTCTTCTTCTACTGGAGTTCGTCAATGTCATCCCAAACGACGTGGTTGGTGTTAGCCACCAATAAAATTTGTCATATCAAATGGTGGCTAAAAAAATTTTGGAGCCTTCAAGGAACACATTTTATTGCAAAAAATGTTATCTCTTGAAGACTCAAGAAGACATCTTGCTATTTGTCTAAATCTTCGCTGCTGTTTCCTTTTTCCCAACTTAGAAATTCCGCTAATTTCAAGAAAAAATACTGTTGCAAACACCATTTTCCCCTCATTCCACTTCAAAAATAACCTCCATTTTTACCCTATTTCATTCCCATGAAACTCCTCTATTTTTCATTTTTCCCCATTTCCCCTTCATAAAATCCTCTTTACAAAGTTTAAAACTCCTATTTTTACTCTGTCAAAACCCCCAAATCTATTTAAAACTTGAAAGAATTTCACTAAAAACACCTTTTTTTATTACAGGCTTAAGACCCCTTGGGCTAACTCCTAAACCACTTCCCCATTATATGCCTTGGTGCTAGAACTAGGCGCTAAGCCATTTAAGAACTTATCGCATCAGAAAGGTCAGAGCACATAAGTTTATCTACCATATTAAAAATTTCTGATGTGATTAAGCCCTTGTACAAAGCGCCCGATCATATTATTGTTTCATATAACCCTCATGCCCACAGTCGGGTGGTAAAAACAATGTATAATCCATCTTCGATTGATATTTTCCTTTGTAAAGTTCATAAACCCACTTTCTTAAATTTTTTCTCTAAGCCCATCGGAGACATGTTTTCAATGATCCAGGTGTATATTGGTGGCCACCCGCCTCTTCCACTTGGGCCCCCACCATTGTCTCTTTCATTTTTCAGTTTCGGCATAACTTACTATTTTTAGCAGTTTTTCGGGTCCTGAACTTCCGGAGCCGTTTTGAGCCCCTAAGTGACTTTGTTTGGGCATCGCGCCTCCACCAGATAGTTTTCTGTTCTGGAAAAATTGTAGTCCTCGGATAGATATTTCTAATGATGTATCATGTGCATCAAATGGAGATAGTATGCCAAAGTTACGTCCGTGGGAGGTTGAAACACCAATTTACCCAAACGGGGCCCATAGTTTTGTCGCTTCATCTCCTAGGGTTAGGTTTTTGGATGTTTAGGTTTCTCCATTGTTTTTCAATAATAAATAGGCCCTCGAGCCTCATTGTAACTCAATTCAGAGGCTTGTAGCTGTCACGCCTCTTCTTAGAGATAGCTACCAATGCCCTAGATAGTTTTATTTCCATTCTGTCTATAAGCGAATTTCAGTTCTTTCATATTAATGAAATGAAGTTTTATTTCTACTACATCTCTATATTTATGGTTATATGTTTATTCTGTTGCGTTCCTCCATAAATTTGGATCAGTGGTATCAGAGCGGTCTGCTTTTTCTCGATCCTTCTTTGCATGTCCCCAACGAGGTTGGGGTATAAGGAGCTAGGGCTTGATCTGGTGGATCCTTTGCAAGATCGGCCTAGC
Source organism: Pinus albicaulis (assembly GCA_034641835.2). Taxonomy (NCBI): domain Eukaryota; kingdom Viridiplantae; phylum Streptophyta; class Pinopsida; order Pinales; family Pinaceae; genus Pinus; species Pinus albicaulis. The sequence goes on from CM076573.1 coordinate 117,540,529, forward strand.
AAACCTCGACGGACGCCCATGGGGGATGAAAATAAAGACGAGGGACCAGGAGATCCTATCAAAATATTTCTCGAGGAGGCCCTCGAAAAACAAAGGAATGCGATGATGGATAACTTTGCTCAGATCCTTCAATGGCTGCCCACCGGTGGCGCATCTGCATCCAGTAGCCACTCTGGAGGTGCGACTCCTTTTAAGGTACAAGTAAATTTTGACATTCTCATATTTGAGTGTCAAATAGACGCAAATGTCGTAGATAGATGGTCGAATCTATTAGAAGGATATTTCTCTATTCATGACTTTTTAGACCAAGAGAAGATTATTTTTGCACTCCTCAAAGCTACCCCCCATGTTAAGGAGTGGTGGGAAACCTACTATGAGAACAAGGACCAGACAGAACCATGAGAAATTTCACTGTCCAAAGTGTCGAGAAAGCTGGGTTTTGTAAGTATTTTAGTATTAAAATATTTTGAGGATTTCTCCAATAAGCCGATCTGAAAGAACCTGGATTTGCTACTTGGGAATATGTTGTAGTGCTAAGATTCATAATTACTAATCCATGGAATGTCACTTTGAAGCAAGATTTGAGGTTATGAAGAGTAAGAAATTCTTTGACAATTCCTTGTTGCATGTCATTTTGATATGTACACTCTTGAAGATTTGAAATGTTGGATTGGAGGGAGTGCCAAATTCAAAAGTTGGTATTGAAGAAACCACCAAATTATATATGTTTCATGTTGGTAAAGAATATATATGAAATGTGGATTGAAGGTCAAAGCATCAAATCATAAACTATCACCACTGAAGAGCACAATTTTCGATGGGATCACATAACACAACATCTAGTAGTGATTGAACTCGATCAGTTAATAGATGATGTAGTTTCAGAAGCTAGTATTTGAAGGAAGCCTGTAGTTCAAATATAAGTGACCATGTAGTAGTGACCAAACTGGATGAGATAATAGATCATGTAGTTTTACAAGCTAGTATTCGAAAGAAGTGTGTAGTTCAAAAATGGGTTGTATGAGGTGTTTATAAAAGAACGTAGATCAAATATTGGTTGTATGACATGTTTATAAAAGTTTTAAATGGATAAAATGAGTAAATAGTGAAGGGTATTGTGTTTATTGTAGGTTGTGCTTACTAATTATTATTGTAATAGTAGGTTGATTCCTAGAAGGAATCATCATTTAATGAAGTATTATAGTTTTTCTCTTAGAAACATTTCCAAGTATATCTTTTATCTCATGTGGCAAAGGTGAACCACTTAACTACATGTTTTACTTTAGTGGAGTCCCTCATCTTCACTGCATGTTCTACTTCATTGGATCACCTCATCTTTAGTGGTAGGCAAAATCATAAAGACCAATAAAAGGGCTCTGAAAGGGCTTGGCACTTGGTTCCTTCACGACACTCGAAGAGGGGTGCTATACAACTTTGTAGTAAGAAAATTTTGTCACCTAATGTTACATTTAAAAATAACAAAATAATGGTTACATTAACAAATTAAAAAGCTAATAAGAATAATAAATTCAATGTTGGCCACACATAAAATACTTCAATTTCCACCTATAGTTTTACCTTAAACTTTCTATAAAGAGATAAAGTAATAGAAAATAAAAAAAAATTTACTTTCTAGTATGAGAGATATATAATCCCTTCATTACTTATGGATTTCACAAAAGGTATTTAAAAATAATGTTATTGATACTACATGAGATCTAATACATTCCTTACTCAATTGAAATGTAGTTTTAAAATAAAATTACATTATTGAAAAAAATAGATCTTATACTCATAAAAAATATAATCTAAATTATATATATATATATATATATATATATATATATATATATATATATATATATGTATAAGAAAATTAGTATGGACCTATGTCAACATTACTTAACTAAACAATATGTTTTTTTTTTAAGCTTTTTGGTAACTTTTTTTTTCTCTTTTTTTTACTCAATCTTCATCAATATGTTTAGATAAGAAGGGAATTGAACCTGTGATAAGTGCTATAACTGATCCAGGTGGATATCGGTGGCCACCCACCTATTCCATTTGGACTAGCACCATCAATCTTTGCAGATTTTCACATTCAGCACAACTTACTATTTTTAGCAGGTTTTCGGGTCCTCCACTCTCGGAGCCGTTTTGGGGGCTTAATGATCCAGGTGGATATTGGTGGCCACCCACCTATTCCATTTGAACCCCCATCTTTAGTTCTTTCAATTTTCAAGTTGCAACAAAACTTACTATTTTTAGCAGTTTTTCGGGTCCTGAACTTCCGGAGCCGTTTTGAGGCCCTAAACGACGTTTTTTGGGTATGAAAGCGCCAGCGAATTTTCTGATAAAATTCGTCCCGACAGCTGTAGTCCTCGGATAGATCTTTCTAACAAGCTATTGAACGCGTCAAACGGAGATCGGGTGCCAAAGTTATGCCCCCGGGAAGTTGAACCACCAATTTACCCAAACGGGCGCCCACAGTTTTGGCGCCTCATCTCCTACGGTTAGGTTTATGGACGTTTCAGATTCTACATTGTTTCTCAACAATAAATAGGCCCTCGAGCCTCATTGTAACACAGTTCAGAGGTCTGTAGCCATCACATCTCTTCTCAGAGATTCGCTACCAGCACCCTAGCTATTTTATTTCCATTGTGCCTGTAAGCATATTTCTGTTATTTGATATTAATGAAATGAAGCATTATTTCCGCTGCATCTCTATGTTCATGGTTATTTCTGTATTATTGCATTCACATAAAATCGGATCGATTGGTATCGGGGAGGGTACGCTCTTTGTTTGTTTCTTTGCATGTCCCCAGCGAGGTCGGGGTATAAGGAGCTAGGGCTCGATCTGGTGGAACCTTTGCAAGATCAGCCTCGCAAACCTCGACGGACGCCCATGGGGGACGAAAAGAAAGATGAGGGAGCAGGAGATCCTATCAAAATATTGCTCGAGGAGGCCCTCGAGAGACAAAGGAACGTGATGATGGATAACTTTGCTCAGATCCTTCAACATTTGCCCACATGTAATTTGTCTTCATCCAACGACCACTGCGGAGCGCCACTCCCTTCGAGTACGGGTAAACTTTGACATTCCTATATTTGAAGGAAAAATAGATACGAACGTGACAGATGGTTAAATTTGTTGGAAGGGTATTTCTAGGTCCATGACTTCTCTGACCGAGAAAAGATTATTGTTGCACTCCTCAAAGCCGCCCCCCATGTCAAAGACTGGTGGGAAACCTACCGTGAGCAAGAGGGCAAAGGGGAACCCTCTCTGTTCTCGACCACACCCACTTGGAATTCGTTCCGAGATGGCATCAGGGAACAATATTACCCTGTGGGGAGCTATGAGGACAAATACATCCAATGGACCACGCTACGGCAAAAAAAGGATCAAGATGTGCACGAACTGACGAATCTGTTCCATACCCTGCACACAAAGTTGGGTATTAAATATTCAGAGAGAAATTTGGTGCTCAAGTACCGTGGCTGTCTGCACAAACACATTCAGGAGGAAATGGAGTTCCTCGACATTACATCGCTTGGCACGGCATATCGCTATGCCGCCAAGATCGAGCAGAAATTTAAGCAGAAGAGGCGAGACTTTGGATCTGCGAATTCGAAAGGTGCCCCCGAATCAAAGAACGAGGGGCAAGGCCAAAGAAATGCGACTCAGAACAACACCACAAATCCAAAGAAGGACATAGGGAAGTGGTGTGAATTTCATAACAGCCCCACTCACAGCACAAACGAGTGTCGGGCCGAATAGTCTTTGGTGGCTGAACTAAAGCCACCCGAATCAGATGCATTTTCTGATCCTGAGTTAGAACTAAACAAAGGCAATGACAAAGGGAAGCAGATCATTGATGCAGATCCCAGTGCCATTTTTGCCACCACCAAGATCCAGAAGGAGGGTCCAGAGGATCTAGAGGAGGGGGAGCGCCTCTTCCAGTCGCAGATGTGGGTGAAGGGTTCTCCGTTGTAGTTTCTCGTCGATAGCGGAAGCCAAAAGAACCTCATTTCAGTAGACGTCGTGAAGCGGCTCGACCTACCAACCATAGCACACCCGCAGCCGTATACCATTGGGTGGCTCCACCCAGGGAGAGATCTCCGCATCCGCCAGCAGTGCTGACTTCCATATAGTATCAAGCCATTCACGGATGAGGTATTGTGTGATGTTGCTCCTCTTGATGTAGCTGATGTATTATTGGGCCAACCATACTTGTGGAGGCGACATGCTATGTATGAGTCTAGGCCTCGTGCTGTTATTATTACTTTGGAAAATAACTTGTACAGGATACCGGAGGTAGTACCGCCTCCTGCCATCTATTTGACTACTGCAAAACAATACAGTAAGATTGTTTCCCAGACCAGAAAATTCATTTTTCTTATGACTCACTCACAGGGAAAGAAGAATATTGTGGCCACAACCTCGAAACAGGGCTCCTTTTCACGGCTGCAACAGATGGACAAAGTCATGGAGGAATACGATGACAATTTCTCCTCACTGATAGAGGTTCCTCTACACTGTCAGGACAAGCACTCCATTGATCTAACTCCCAATGCACCACCACCTGATGTTGCCATACATCCTGCAACTACACATACAGAATCCAAACATGTACTGTATGAGGCTGATAAAGAAACCAAATTTACTAAACGCATCCAGCATGTCCACCCGCAGGTCCATGACATCTTCAACACATCTAATACTCAGTTCAATAGAATTTGCCTCATCTCATGGAGGATCTCAATGCAATGGGGACCATTGCTTCCTAAGGAAGGAGGAATGATCCAGGTGGATATCGGTGGCCACCCACCTATTCCATTTGGACCAGCACCATCAATTCTTGCAGCTTTTCATATTCAGCACAACTTACTATTTTCGTGATTTCGGGTCCTGAAACTTGGGAGCGGGTTTTGAGGCCTAACGACATTTTTTGGGAAAACGGAGAGCAACATGGGTCCATGGAGTGATGTTGCTCGTTCCGCGGTGAATTCGTTGGATATAGATCTTTCTAACGAGCTGTTGAATGCATCAAACGAAGAAAACGGGCGCCCACAGTTTCGGCGCCTCATCTCCTACGGTTAGGATTTTGGACGTTTCAGATTCTACATTGTTTCTCAACAATAAATAGGCCCCTGAGCCTCATTGTAACACAGTTCAGAGGTCTGTAGCCATCACATCTCTTCTCAGAGATTCGCTACCAGCACCCTAGCTATTTTATTTCCATTATGCCTGTAAGCATATTTCTGTTATTTGATATTAATGAAATGAAGCATTATTTCTGGTGCATCTCTATGTTCATGGTTATTTCTGTATTCTGTTGCGTTCCTGCATAAAATCCGGATCAATAACAAATAGCCTCATCACCATTTAACCAAACCACACAAACTACTTTATAATCATTTTATAACTATACATTTTTTAACATTAGATGAGATTGAGTCTCGTGCAGTATAAGACCAGGTGTCGTAAAATTAGTTTGCACAGAACAGAATGAGAGGACTGAAATAAGACTCGATTCAAACAGAATGGGAAAATGAGAGACAGCCTCGTGGCATTGCGGATGGGTATGACTTAGCGGTGGTGGCCGTGGAAGCCTACTCTCCTTACAGTTCAACATTGCCCCAACCTTGAATGGAGTACTACTCTCATGAGTCTCATTCTGTTTGAATTGAATCCTTCCATTATGCTTCTATGCAAGTTAACTTTATGACACCTTGTCCTATTACTGTGACACACTCGGCCTCATCAAATTTTTTGGGTGCGAAAAGATGAAGAACGAGCCATGATGACGTGTAGCCCGAGTTACATGTATAATAACACTACCAATAGTCCCTAGATGTTCTTCGAAGTATAGAATGGAGCGGGTATGTGTTTTCATATTTATCATTTTTTCATATTCATCGGGTCTACTATGTTGGTTGGTTAGAGATATGGTATTTATATAAAAGTATGTTACGAAAATTAATGGATTATGCGGTCTACTATGTTAATTGGTTAGAGATATGGTATTTATATAAAAGTATGTTACAAAAATTAATGGATTTGGTATGTAATGAATTTTAATGGATTGGGTTATTTTATTATTTTTGTTTGGTACTTATAAGAAAAATGTAATTATTAATAAAAAAATAATAATTTTTAAGTATATTATTTTACATATGTGATTTAATTGTTATAACTTGCAATTGTTATAGTTGTTATAAGAAATAATCATCTAAACAATAATATTTAAAGTTGAAATTCTAGTGAGTCAAGCTAAACAAAACAATTGCATTTTCACATAGAGTCACCATAAATATATTAAACTGCTACATGAAATCCATGATCCATGGCATATATTATTTTTGAAAGATTCAAATAATATTACTAACTAAATCCATATTGATTCCTACTCTACAAGTATAAGAGATCAAAAGAAATGTATTTCTTCTGGGAACTTGGTAAATCTGGAAATAAGATGAATCTGTCTGGATTTTAAAAATACCATAAAAGATCTAATTTATTTTAAGCTAATTGTTATTTTATAACATGTAAAAAATATATATTTTTTTAATTATTTTATAACAGGTAAGAAGTATATATATATTTTTAATTATTTTATTTAAAATTTGGTCTAAACAATTATTTCTATTTAATATTTAAAAATGCTCAGTATTTGTTCTTAAAAAAAAATATAAGTTTATTAATGAAATTTTTTAATTTTAATAATTTTTAACCAATTTTTAATAATACCTAAGTCTGATTATAGTTGATAATGTTTGGCCATATTGATATTGATTGAACATTCATTCTCATATTTGATCATGATATGAAGAAAAAAAAAGTGCGAAAGAACAATTAGAGAAATAAAGAAGTACGAAGCACAAAAAGATATGAAATGAAAAATTATAGAAGAAAGCCTTATATATCCAAATATTTCAATCCTTTATTGTCTCTTAATAAAATGGGAATATTGCGAACTATTGAAAGTCTATATATTGGATGCTCAACATAATAGGATTTTTACAATAGTAGTGATCTTCAGTATTTCTTGGCAGTATTTCAGGATAGTTTGGTTGTGATGAAGCTCCTAAAGCGGGTGCAAGAAAGATAGTTTTCACCTTGTTCGAGCTTGACAACCCTATCCCTATCGTCGTGCCCAAATCAGGAGGCCGATTTTGCACCAGAAATTTTGCTGAAACAAATCAACTTGGAAAGCCACTTGCTGCGTCATATGTCGACGTCTATAGGAAGGCGAAATTGAAAAGGTGCTTCATTTGTGATTGATTATTAACCGCCTGATATGAGGGAGCATCATTTAGGTTTAATTCGCCGTTGGATACATGTTTTTGTGGATGATTATTGTTACAATTTTGAACCCCCTGGTATGACGGGAGCATTTAGGTTTAATTGGCCGTTGGATACATTGGAACCAAAAACAATGTATCCAACGGCGAATTAAACCTAAATTCTCCCATCATACCAGGGGGTTCAAAATTATAACAAAAATCATCCACAAAAACAATGTATCCAACGACGAATTAAACCTAAATGATGATCCCCTCATACCAGGTGGTTAATAATCAATCACAAATGAAGCACCTTTTCAATTTCGCCTTCCTATAGACGTGGACATATGACGCAGCAGGTGGCTTTCCAAGTTGATTTGTTTCAGCAAAATTTCTGGTGCAAAATCGGGCTCGTGATTTGGGCACGATGATAGGGATAGGGTTGTCAAGCTCGAACAAGGTGAAAACTATCTTTCTTGCACCCGCTTTAGGAGCTTCATCACAACCAAACTATCCTGAAATACTGCCAAGAAATACTGAAGATCACTACTATTGTAGAAATCCTATTATGTTGAGCATCAAATATATAGACTTTAAAAATCCTATTATGTTTGAGCATCCAAAATCGGCCTTGTGAATCTATCTGGATTTTAAAAATACCATAAAACATCTAATTTATTTTAAGCTAATTGTTATTTTATAACATTTAAAAAATATATATATTTTTAATTATTTTATAACATGTAAGAAGTATATATATATTTTTAATTATTTTATTTAAAATTTGGTCTAAACAATTATTTCTATTTAATATTTAAAAATGCTCAGTATTTGTTCTTAAAAAATATATAATTTCATTAATGAAAATTTTTAATTTTAATAATTTTTAACCAAATTTTAATAATACCTAAGTCTGATTATAGTTGACAATGTTTGGCCATATTGATATTGATTGAACATTCATTCTCATATTTCATCATGATATGATGAAAAAAAAGGTGCGAAAGAACAATTAGAGAAATAAAGAAGTATGAAGCACAAAAAGATATGAAATGAAAAATTATAGAAGAAAGCCTTATATATCCAAATATTTCAATCCTTTATGGTCTCTTAATAAAATGGGAATATTGCGAACTATTGGAAGTCTATATATTGGATGCTCAACATAATAGGATTTTTACAATAGTAGTGATCTTCAGTATTTCGTGGCAGTATTTCAGGATAGTTTGGTTGTGATGAAGCTCCTAAAGCGGGTGCAAGAAAGATAGTTTTCACCTTGTTCAAGCTTGACCACCCTTTCCCTATCGTCATGCCTAAATCAAGAGGCTAATTTTGCACCAGAAATTTTGCTGAAACAAATCAACTTGGAAAGCCACTTGCTGTGTCATATGTTGACGTCTATAGGAAGGCAAAATTTAGAGGGTGCTTCATTTTTGATTGATTATTAACCGCCTAGTATGAGGGGAGAATCATTTAGCTTTAATTCACTGTTGGATACATTTTTTTTGTGGATGATTATTGTTATAATTTTGAACCCCCTAGTATGAGGGGAGCATTTAGGTTTAATTCGCCGTTGGATACATTTTTTTTGTGGATGATTTTTTTTATAATTTTGAACCCCCTGGTATGATGGAAGAATTAAACCTAAATTCTCCAGAATTAAACCTAAATTCAATTTCGCCTTCCTATAGACATCAACATATGACGCAGCAAGTGTCTTTCCAATTTGATTTGTTTCAGCAAAATTTCTGGTGAAAAATTGGCGTCGTGATTTGGGCACGACGATAGGGATAGGACAACCAAACTATCCTAAAATACTGCCAAGAAATACTAAATATCACTACTACTATATGTTCAACATTGAGCATGAGCATGAGACAAAAAAAACACCGTTATGGAGATTAGCAGCACTGTCATTGAGTAGCAGTGATGAGTTGGGGGCCAAAATATTATTGGGGCATTCTCATGACCATTTTACTTGCGTGATATTGTATAGGAAGATGATTGATGAGAGGCATCTTATATTTCATTGTTGTGATCGATCTTTCTTAATGATAATTTCATAGCTCAATGAAAATCCTTTGCCTTTAGCATACTTGGATCCCTATGGATTTAACGTGATCATTGATGAGAGGTCTTCACTTGGGGATCTCGAATAGATTTCATTTCAACATCCCATGAAATGCAAAGGTATAAATCTGATATGGAAAGATGGTATTCTCCATTGGAGAAGTACCAAGATGGAGCATGGTAGGAGACACCCACATTTGGAGGAAGGAGTGTGGATGGTAAGCAAGAGGTTGGTGAGTCACCTTCATATCTATGACATGGGGTAGCGAGAGGCATGGCTGCATTGGCTACTCTTGAAAGAGTTTGGCCATCATGTGACATATCCTTCTTCTAAGGGTATTTTGGTGGGCGAAATTTGGCATGGCACTCGCATCATATGGCAGCAAGGAGTTTGGGTGCATTGTGTTGCTATCACATTCTTCATGTCAATCATCATATTTTCACCTCATGATTTGTATGATGGAAGTGTGAAGGGGAAGCAAGAGTTATTGTTGCTTTGGCTTCTCTTGGGAGAGTATGGGCAGAATTTTTCCCATACTTGGCATAATATTTTAGGAGAAAGGGATGGCACAATCAATGCGCAAGGAGGCTACCCTTCAACATTCAATAATCAGGATGTATTTCCACATAGGAAGAAATCTGCCACACATAGCAGCATGATGGTGGATGTTTTTTGCATAAGACATGTCAAAGAATGGACTCATGGAGTGGAAAGAGCCTTATCACTAAGGCCAACAGTGTTGTCACTTGGGAGTATGAATCCCTTAATTTTGCAGACTTTTATGAGTATATTCTCATGGGAGGGCTCATCTATGGACCTCACTTTTAGCCTAATCACTATGCGTGGTGTTGGCTTGAGGGGTCCTGACCCAGGTTCGAAGGTTTAAGGTTTGGCAACAAACCCCTGTACTACTAGCCCTTTCAACAGTGTCCTACTTGCAGAGGCCAAAGTCTCACCCGAAGCAGTATGGGAGGGTGTTGGAACCAGGTTTCCGCACCTTGGGAGAGAGTAGGTAAGTCAAGTAGATCCACGTTCGCAACCTATCCAATTGGCACAAGGTAGGTCCATTCACAAGGTTATTAACAGTATAATCCAAAGAATACATAGTTATTACCATGCAAATATCTAGTCAATAGCACAAATTATTATGGTGCAAGTGTTCTTTCTCTTGATGTAAGTATTCTTTCTCCCGATGTGATATGATATAACACAAACATATTTGCAGCATAAACAGATAGCGCAACTGTATTTGTATCTATAAAAGATCCAAAATGTTTGCATCAATAGTAACACATTAGATTAGATAACACAGAGATACTTTAACTATATCCACATATATTAGCATCCAAAACCTAGTACAATCCAAACATATCCTGTGCACACAACCAACAGGGTTCGCACACAACAGGACTGAGGATCTCCGCCCACACGGGCAGTAGGAGTACTTACCCAAACGACCCAGAAATATATCTAATAATTCACACTTAGCATCAAACTTGATTCTTGCCTACCTTAAGACTCAAAATGTTAATCTATTTATATCGAATTGGCCTATGCTTCCAACAATCCGCAAACTATTTTTTGCGGACTCTTAGTCTACCCTTGACCCATTACAATGCATTTTGGGCTTTGACCCACCCCAAATCCCTGCACTAGACTAAATGATACCAAAAATATACAAAATTGTACAAAATTAACATCTTTAGGGGACGTCTTTCCAACGATCCCCCAACACAATCTTCTGACTCGTCTCGAGTCACTGTGGTCGTGGGGTATCCACCTGCACCTACAGTAGCCTAATTTCCTCAACCAGAGGGGGTAGCACTCCTTTACTCTGAACAAGAGCGTTCTGAGCAATATCCACCAACTTCTGCGAATTTGGTCCGTTTGTTGCGGATGTGATGCTCTCCAGAGTATGGTTCAATTGTTTAACTATGACATCAATATCCTGAAAGAGCTTGAGGGCTTAATCAGCCCACAGACTAAGGCCATCTTTGAGGCTCTTCTTCTTCTACTGGAGTTCGTCAATTCCATCCCGAACGACGTGGTTGGTGTTAGCCACCAATAAAATTTGTCATATCGAACGTTGGCTAAAACATTTTTGGAGCCTTCAAGGAACACATTTTATTGCAAAAAATGATATCTCTTGAAGACTCAAGAAGACATCTTGCTATTTGTCTAAATCTTCACTGCTGTTTCCTTTTTCCCAACTCAGAAATTCTACTAATTTCAAGAAAAAATATTGCTGCAAACACCATTTTCCCCTCCTTCCACTTCAAAACTAACCTCCATTTTTATCCTATTTCATTCCCATGAAACTCCTCTATTTTTCATTTTTCCCCATTTCCCCTTCATAAAATCCTCTTTACAAAGTTTAAAACTCCTTTTTTTACTCTGTCGAAACCCCCAAATCTATTTAAAACTTGAAATAATTTCATTAAAAACACCTTTTTATATTACAAGCTTAAGCCACCTTGGGCTAACTCCTAAACCACTTCCCCATTATATGCCCTGGTGCTAGAACTTGGCGCTAAGCCATTTAAGCACTTATCGCATTAAAAAGATCAGAGCACATAAGTTTATCTACCATATTAGAAATTTCCGATGTGATTAAGCCCTTGTACAAAGCTCCCGATCATATTATTGTTTCATATAACCCTCATGCCCACAGTCGGGTGCTAAGATCATTGTATAATCCATCTTCGATTGATATTTTCCTTTGTAAATTTCATAAACCCACTTTCCTAAATTTTTTCTCTAATCTCGTCGGAGACATGTTTTCAATGATCCAGGTGGATATTGGTGGCCACCCTCCTATTCCACTTGGGCCCCCACCATTGTCTCTTTCAGTTTTTAAGTTTCGGCATAACTTACTATGTTTAGCAGTTTTTCGGGTCCCGAACTTCCGGAGCCGTTTTGAGGCCCTAAATGAATTTTTTGGGCATCACGCCTCCAGTGGATGATTTTCTCTTCCGAAAAAGTTTTAGTCCTCAGATATAGATTTCTAATGATGTATCATGTACGTCAAACGGAGATAGTATGCCAAAGTTACATCCGTGGGAAGCTGAAACACCAATTTACCCAAATGAGGCCCATAGTTTTGTCGCTTCATCTCCTAGGGTTAGGTTTTTGGATGTTTAGGTTTCTCCATTGTTTATCAATAATAAATAGGCCCTCTAGCCTCATTGTAACTCAATTCAGAGGCCTGTAGCCGTCACGTCTCTTCTTAGAGATAGCTACCAGTGCCCTAGCTAGTTTTATTTCCATTCTGTCTGTAAGCGAATTTCAGTTCTTTGATATTAATGAAATGAAGTGTTATCTCCGCTGCATCTCTATATTTATGGTTATATGTTTATTCTGTTGCGTTCCTCCATAAATCTGGATCAGTGGTATCAGAGCGGTCTGCTTTTTCTCGATCCTTCTTTGCATGTCCCCAACGAGGTTGGGGTATAAGGAGCTAGGGCTTGATCTGGTGGATCCTTTGCAAGATCATCCTCGCAAACCTTGACAGACACCCATGGGGGATGAAAAGAAAGACGAGGGAGCAGGAGATCCTATCAAAATATTTCTCAAGGAGGCCCTCGAAAAACAAAGGAACACGATGATGAATAACTTTGCCCAGATCCTTCAACGGCTGCCCACCGGCGGCGCATCTGCATCCAGAAGCCACTCTGGAGCTGCGACTCCTTTTAAGGTACAAGTAAATTTTGACATTCCCATATTTGAGGGTCAAATAGACGCAGATGTCGTAGATAGATGGTTGAATCTATTAGAAGGATATTTCTCTATTCATGACTTTTCAGACCGAGAGAAGATTATTTTTTCACTCCTCAAAGCTACCCCCCATGTTAAGGACTGGTGGGAAACCTACTATGAGAACAAGGACCAGACAGAACCATGAGAAATTTCCCTGTCCAAAGCGTCGAGAAAGCCGGGTTTTGTAAGTATTTTAGTATTAAAATATTTTGAGGATTTCTCCAATAAGCCGATCTGAAAGAACCTGGATGTGCTACTTGGGAATATGTTGTAGTGCTAAGATTCATAATTACTAATCCATGGAATGTCACTTTGAAGCAAGATTTGAGGTTATGAAGAGTAAGAAATTCTTTGACAATTCCTTGTTGCATGTCATGTTCATATTTATACTCTTGAAGATTTGAAATGTTGGATTGGAGGGCGTGCCAAATTCAAAAGTTGGTATTGAAGAAACCACCAAATTATATATGTTTCATGTTGGTAAAGAATATATATGAAATGTGGATTGAAGGTCAAAGCATCAAATCATAAACTATCACCACCGAAGAGCACAATTTTCGATGGGATCACATAACACAACATCTAGTAGTGATTGAACTCGATCAATTAATAGATCATGTAGTTTCAGAAGCTAGTATTTGAAGGAAGCCCGAAGTTCAAATATAAGTGACCATGTAGTAGTGACCAAACTCGATGAGATAATAGATCATGTAGTTTTAGAAGCTAGTATTCGAAAGAAGTGTGTAGTTCAAATATGGGTTGTATGAGGTGTTTATAAAAGAACGTAGATCAAATATTGGTTGTATGACATCTTTTTAAAAATTTTAAATGGATTAAATGAGTAAATAGTGAAGGGTATTGTGTTTATTGTAGGTTGTGCTTACTAATTATTATTGTAATAGTATGTTGATTCCTAGAAGGAATCATCATTCAATGAAGCATTATAGTTTTTCTCTTAGAAACATTTCCAAGTATATATTCTATCTCATGTGGCAAAGGTGAACCACTTAACTACATGTTTTACTTTAGTGGAGTCCCTCATCTTCATTGCATGTTCTACTTCATTGGATCCCCTCATCTTTAGTGGTAGGAAAAATCATAAAGACCAATAAAAGGACTCTAAAAGGGCTTGGCACTTGGCACCTTCACCACACTCGAAGAGGGGTGCTATATAACTTTGTAGTAAGAAATCTTGTCACCTAATGTTACATTTAAAAATAAAAAAATAATGGTTACATTAACAAATTAAAAAACTAATAAGAATAATAATTTCAATGTTGGCCACACATAAAATACTTCAATTTCCACCTATAGTTTTACCTCAAAATTTCTATAAAGAGATAAAGTAATAGAAAATAAAAATGTTTTTACTTTTTAGTATGAGAGATATATATTCCCTTCATTACTTATGGAGTTCACAAAAGGTATTTAAAAATAATGTTATTGATACTACATGAGATCTAATACATTCCCTACTCAATTGAAATGTACTATTAAAATAAAATTATATTATTGACAAAAATAGATCTTATACTCGTAAAAACTATACTCTAAATTATATATATATAAAATAATTAGAAGAAAATTAGTATGGACCTATGTCAACATTACTTAACTAAAGCATATGTTTTTTTTAAAGCTTTTTGGTAACCTTTTTTTTCTCCTTTTTTTTAACTCAATCTTCATCAATATGTTTAGATAAGAAGGGAATTGAACCTGTGATAAGTGTTATAATAGATATTCTCATCACCATTTAATCAAACCACACAAACTACTTTATAATCATTTTATAACTATACATTTTTTTAACATTAGATGAGATTGAGTCTCGTGCATTATAAGACCAGGTGTCATAAAATTAGTTTGGACAAAAAAAAATATGAGGACTGAAATAAGACTCGATTCAAAAAAAATGGGAAAATGAGAGATAGCCTCGTGGCATTACGGATGGGTATGCCTTAGCAGTGGTGGCCATGGAAGCCTACTCTCCTTACAGTTCAACATTGCCCCAACTTTGAATGGAGTACTACTCTCATGAGTCTCATTCTGTATGAATCAAATCCTTCCATTATGTTTTTATGCAAGTTAACTTTATGACACCTTGTCCTATTACTGTGACACAGTGGGCCTCATCAAATTTTTCCGGTGTGGCAAGACGAAGAACGAGCCATGATGACATGTAGCCCAAGTTACATGTATAATAACAGTGCCAATAGTCCCTATATGTTCTTCGAAGTATAGAAAGGAGCGGGTATGTATTTTCATATTTATCATTTTTTCATATTCATGGGTTCTACTATGTTGGTTGGTTAGAGATATGGTATTTATATAAAAGTATGTTACGAAAATTAATGGATTATGCGGTCTACTATGTTAATTGGTTAGAGATATGGTATTTATATAAAAGTATGTTACGAAAATTAATGGATTTGGTATGTAATGAATTTTAATGGATTGGGTTATTTTATTATTTTTGTTTGGTACTTATAAGAAAAATGTAATTATTACTAAAAAAATAATAATTTCTAAGTATATTATTTTACATATGTGATTTAATTGTTATAACTTGCAATTGTTATAGTTGTTATAAGAAATAATTATCTAAACAATAATATTTAAAGTTGAAATTCTAGTGAGTCAAGCTAAACAAAACAATTGCATTTTCACATAGAGTCACCATAAATATATTAAACTACTACATGAAATCCATGATCCATGGCATATATTATTTTGAAAGATTCAAATAATATTACTAACTAAATCCATATTGATTCCTACTCTACAAGTATAAGAGATCAAAAGAAATGTATTTTTTCTAGGAACTTGGTAAATCTGGAAATAAGATGAATATTTAATTTATTTTAAGCTAATTGTTATTTTATAACATGTAAAAAATATATATATTTTTAATTATTTTATAACATGTAAGAAGTATATATATATTTTTAATTATTTTATTTAAAATTTGGTCTAAACAATTATTTCTATTTAATATTTAAAAATGCTCACTATTTGTTCTTAAAAAGATTATAATTTTATTAATGAAAATTTTTAATTTTAATAATTTTTAACCAAATTGTAATAATACCTAAGTCTAGTTGACAATGTTTGGCCATATTGATATTGATTGAACATTCATTCTCATATTTGATCATGATATGAAGAAAAAAAAAAGTGTGAAAGAACGATTAGAGAAATAAAGAGGTATGAAGCACAAAAAGATATGAAATGAAAAATTATAGTAGAAAGCCTTATATATCCAAATAATTCAATCCTTTATTGTCTCTTAATAAAATGAGAATATTGCGAACTATTGAAAGTCTATATATTGGATGCTCAACATAATAGGATTTTTACAATAGTAGTGATCTTCAGTAATTCTTGGCAGTATTTCAGGATAGTTTGGTTGTGATGAAGCTCGTAAAGCAGATGCAAGAAAGATAGTTTTCACCTTATTCGAGCTTGACAACCCTATCCCTATCGTCGTGCCCAAATCAGGAGGCCGATTTTGCACCAGAAATTTTGCTGAAACAAATCAACTTGGAAAGCCACTTGCTGCGTCATATGTCGACTTCTATAGGAAGGCGAAATTGAAAAGGTGCGTCATTTGTGATTGATTATTATTGGTATGAGGGGAGCATCATTTAGGTTTAATTCGCCGTTGGATACATTGTTTTTGTGGATTATTATTGTTATAATTTTGAACCCCCTGGTATGACGGGAGCATTTAGGTTTAATTGGAACCAAAAACAATGTATCCAACGGCGAATTAAACCTAAATTCTCCCGTCATACCAGAGGTTCAAAATTATAACAAAAATCATCCACAAAAAGCAATGTATCCAACGGCCAATTAAACCTAAATGATTATCCCCTCATACCAGGCGGTATGCAAAATCGGCCTCGTGATTTGGACACGACGATAGGGATACTATCTTTCTTGCACTCGCTTTAGGAGCTTCATCAGCTGTTTCAGTTCATTAGTCCGACAGCCAAACGGATTTTGATTTCTCGGAAACTAGGGGAAGCTAGTTCGTGGAAGGTATTATACTTGTGCAGACAGAAAGGAAAATTTTCCAACATGGTAGTGGTAATATTGGCAGAGTGGAGACATTGCGAAGGCTTCCGTCAGTAAGAAGTTGCTGTTCCTTTTTATGCTATTCATGGCAACTATGTAAAACTTGAAAGCCATGAAGAGGGATCGATCATAGAGTTTGGATTTTTTAACACTTATAGAGCATGGTCATTTTCCTGCAGTAAATATACTCGAGCCTAATTACACGTGTTTTCTGGATTTATAAAATTTTGACTTCGTATGCATGCACCTTTCTATTAATTTTGAAAGAAGTTAAAAAAATATATATTTTGATTCCATATGCATGCGTCTTTCTATTAATTTTGAGAAAATTTAAAAAAAAGAAAATATATGATTTATCATACACATCTATAAATGGGTATGGGTAGCCGACATTAGAGCGTCTCGAAAATGGTTTGACACGTTGGCCATGGCTGAAAAAGTTGCTGTTCTTTTTAATAAAATTTAATTTCAAAATAAAAATTCAATATACAATTATATTTCTAATGAAATAGTCATGAGGAAGGTTCGAACCTGTTTCGAAAATAAAACTTAGGGTTTGGATATTTTTAACTTTCATTTTCCTGTTTCGATCCTGTTTCTACAATATAATGAAAAATAGCAAAAACAATCTTAGAATTCCCATTCCGGATGTTTGAAATTTGCTTCTATAATATAATGAAAAATACCAAACACAATCAATAATGTCTTAAAAATAATACAATGGTTTATGTTGAACAAATTCACATAGAAAATAAAAAACCAAAAAAAAATCTCTTGTCTGAAAAAAATCTTAGAATTCCCCTTTCGAAATTTCCACATATTCAAGCTAGTTCTAATTATGGATGGTTTATGTTGAACACATCCACCTAGAAAATAAAGGAATCAAGAAAAAGCTCATCCTCAAAACAAATTTTAGAAGTCACTTTTCGAAATTTCAAGCCATTCGTCCTAATCCTACTCATGGGCTCAAATTGTTGGGTTCACATGAGAGTCGCATAATAAATTTAGCTTAACACTTTTCCCCTTAAATAGATTATATTCCACATAAATACCATGGGTCAATACCACAGTTTGATAAAACTAGGAGTAAAATAAAATAATTTAACCTCTATTTAATTTTAAATATTAATTTGATTAATTCTATTTTATTTTTTTATTTTTTATGTAATTTGACCATGTCAAACATATCTTCCATATAGGGTCTTAGTGCAGTGAACATGCCATCATTACACTTAACATTGGACGTATGAATGCTAGCATTACCTACTTATAGAATAAGAATGGTTTTATATTTATGCTAATAAGGGTGCTAAAATTTTAATTTGATTATCAATAATGATTATGTGGATGGTAGAGAACCTCCATGACATATTCTATAATATTCTTTGAAGTATACAAAAATCAAAAGTTGGGATTTATCTCCAAAGTAATTATGTCCTTTATGACCATTTAATTAAATTGATTAATTAAAAAAATGTCATATGAACTATTGTCATACAAGTGAGTTATGGTTCTTTGGGCATGTAGTATTGATCAATCTTTCTGGTCAAAAGACAGAACCTACCCATGGTATTTACTGTGGTATTCTCCCATGGTATTTACCCCCAAGTTTCCTTCATTTTTCAAGAGAAATAATAAAATAAGGCCTCTAGAGAGTCCATCAAGCCTAAACAATAAAATAGGAGCTAGGAATTGGATCATGCTAAGTTTTTAAATCTTCTTATGTTTTGTTCAGAACATTCATTGAACAGTTCTAGTTGCATCCAGAGATGAAAAACCCGTGGTGAATTTGTATGGTGGATCTAGTGAGGATTCACAAAGGTGCTTCAGTGTATTAGGTTTGTGTTTAATGAGTAGTCTTGCACGTCATTTGTAGGGGCTCCATTCTTATTTGTATGAGCATGCATCTTTTTTTTGAGCTAATAATATAAATAAGAGGTTGGGAGGCTGCATTTTCAGATCCCTCCTATGTTCGTTGTTTTTTATAGCAACCATTTTCATTATAACACTCAAGTGTGACACATCCATTGATAATATTATTTTTTGGGATCTTCTAGTAGTATGAGAGTTGTGCATCGTGCTAGCTTGAGGGTTCTTGTTAGCATATCAAGATTTTTATTTACAGGATTGAAAATTACTGTCATAAGATGTCCAGCTACAGGATTTTTATATACACGATTGAAAATTCTTGTCCAACTACAATGAAGAAATCACAGGATCAACAAGTGACTGATGTGTCATATGTGAAAGATTGCAAGTTTGATCATTGAATAACATCTACAACCAAGTGGCTTTTACGCTGAATTTGAACGGTCGAGTCTCCTATGTCACATAGGGATGAGTTAAGTAAAGTATAATTATTTTATCATGCCAATTTTCCTGTGCCTTGAACAATCTATTTCTTTAATTAGAAATATTGGGAGAGATGGAAAAATATTTGCGGTTCCATATTGATCGAATGATCTAATCCTTCACCATTAACTAAGAGATGAACGGTGGGAAGAATAATAAATTAAATAATGGATAACTATTAATATGTTGATTTGGGGCTTGGGTCAATTCTATAAATAAAATTAAAGGAAACTTTTTGGAAGGCATGATGGACAAGATGTTGATGTGATGTCCCTATGATGAATTAGTGTATTCCTGCATATGTTCTTGCCTAGTATGGGAGAATATGGGTTGTATTGAAGAGACCTTGGAAAGTACCCGTAAGCTACTTGATGAACTAGTGACAATATATGGTCCTTTAGATAAAAATATTTCCTTAGACAAAAATGATGGTCAAAGCAATATGCCTAAAAAATAATCGATGACATCTTGCGACATAAGTGTCCATGGGAAGTGAAGGAAGGATAGGGAATAGGGGATAAGCTATTCACACTTGGATCTACAATACAATGAATAAAGTTAGCCATAGAAAATTTTAAGTTGGAGGACATAGACACATGTCCCTCGGAGGTGGGGAAACCAAAATGGAAGAAACTCAGTTGGCCTCTCAATCCATGCATGCTTGCATTAATACAAAAACAAAATTGTGAAAATACTTGTGAGGAGGTTAGACTTTCAGTTTCTTTAGGTTCATAGCTCTAACATTGCCACTATTGCCCTATAATAATGATCTCAAGAAAAATATACTGCAATTGATAGTAGAAGCCCTTTAGGGGTTGAATAACACTTCCTACCTTTCAGAAGTGACGTAGAATTTTAAAACTCATGGAAGAGTTCGGTTTTGGAAGCTCTATGCTGAATTTGGATTGCAACAACTTGATATTTCAGTTACCTCAAATTTGTTACATGAACATTACATAAGCTCATCCACACTATGTCGAAACAAGTATGCAAAATATTGTGTCTCTATTCTTAGAAGGATATGCTCACATCTGCAAGGTACTAAGATCCATATGGAGGAAGGAACCAAAGGTGTGACCAACTTCCTATGATCTAGTCGAGAAGTTGGTCACGAAAAACATAAAATTGCTTAGAAGTTTGTTGACTAGGAAGGACCTCAGAAGCATTGATGGAGGAAACACGAAGAAAATCCGCGAGAAGAATGACAAAGGAGGAGTGTAATATTATTTATCTGCAACGGACCTTGGGCCCTTTACTCATTCATGTCTAGGCAATATGAAGGCAACAAGGTCAGAACATATATATACTTTTTCAGATCATCGGGATTCATCCATAGTTGGGTTCACCAGTTTTCAAGGGAGAACCTATGAAGGATTCGAGCAATCAAGTACAGAAGGTGAGAAACAACACCATTTTTTCTGAAAACATGTAGGAGAAGTTGATGATAATTAGTCATCTTGAAAAAATTTATGGGGAAAGGAAGGAGGTAGTTGCTACTATTTTTAGGTCCCTATATTACTAGTGTAGTCCCTTATTGTTGTTAGTGTATCCCCCTTATTGTTATTGTTGTACCCCTCTAACCCCCATATTGTTATTATTGTGCCCTTACATTATTATTTTTAGCTCGGTTAGGATTATATTATGACCCCATGGACTCCTATATATAGAAAGGAGGTTTTGTCATTTGTATCATCTAAGAATTGTTCATTTATGTAATGTAAAGTAGGTTTCCCCCTCGAAGTGGCTTATTTCTAAGGGGTTGATCTCTCTTTTTTTCTATTTTTGGAGATAGTTTCATAACATTTGGTATCAGATATTTGGATTCTAGGGTTTCTCTAGACCAAACATGTCATCATGGAATTTTTGCTATAAAGTTTTCTCTACGAAGGTTCAGAAGCTGAAATTTTTTTCACTAGAAGCCGAAATCCCGAGTAAATTCATAAGACAAATTCAGAACATGGTTCACAATATTTTCAGAGATCGGATCTGTGGAAGTTAGGGTTTTTTCATGCTCCTCAATTTAATCTCAAAGAGGTGACCATGGGAAAATCATCATAAATATCTCTGTCAGCATCGAATTGGCAATTTGTAAAAAATGATCGCAAGTACACGAACCGTAGTCTATTGTGTATCAATTTGAGAGTCGAATGAGGAAACAGGGACACATGGCATGTTGTAAAAGTTCTCTCTAGTGAACTAGTCCATAGTTAGGTCATTGTGGGAGATTGGGAATAACGTTTTCTTGAAGGATCCAAATCCATTCAGACCTGTGGCATTCGAAAGAATATTCACTAGGCTACTACAGGACCAAATTTCATATATTAAAGATCTGAAATCATGGAGATAATTCAGCTTCAATATCAAGCTCCTCAAAAGCAAGAAAAATGTGTGTATTTGTTTTTCAAATTGTTCGTACTAGAGAGACGCACTAGGAATACTACTGTTGTGTTTGACCGAGAAAGAGGTGGAAGAAGTGATGAAGGCATTTCATGATGGAATATGTGGCGGACACTAAAATTGGTGCGCAACGACATGTGAGATCCTTAAAGTAGGTTTATTCTAGCCACATTTATTGAGTGATGTTCGAGCTCGTGTTAGAGCTTGTGAGAAGTGCCATACTTCCACTGAGAGACAGAAATTTGTGCCCCTGCCACTAATCCTAGTCCATGTTAAAGAGCCATTCAAACAGTGGGGAATTAACTTCATAGGAGAAATCCGTCTGGCCTCCAATATCCAACACCGATGGATCCTGGTCGCCACGGATTACTTCCCAAGTTGTTTGAGGTGGTGTATGCGAGGAATGCTACCGACACAGTGCTAATAAATTTTTTGGAGAAGAATATCATAGCAAGGTTTGAATGTCCATCAGAGATAATCACGGATAATTTGCAGGGTTCCATGTAATATTCCCAAATTAGCATGCAGCTAATTGGAATATTAATTTTTCTCTTGACATTTAGTTAGATGAATAAATGGGTAGGGAGGCACATAAATCTTTTAAGTAGTCATAAAAACCCTCTTAATGTGGAAAGGGATCATATTCATAGCTGGATAAAGCACCCTCATGTGTGAATAGGGGCTAATGCATGTGGACAAGGTCAAGTTTGACTAAGTCAACAGCTCTAGTATGGGAGGAGTGGATCATCAATAGAGACAACACAGTGTGAATGGGAGGAAGATTCCATGATGATGGAAAACCTAATGAGTGGGACCCAAGTTGAGAAAGCTCCCATTTTTTTATAAGGAGGGCAAGGTAGCCATATTAGGGAAGGTTATTCATTATTTATTTTATGGTCTGCATGAATATTTTTCATTCTTTAGTTGTTTACTTGAGATTGTTGTGTTGTTTAGCATCGGGTGTTCCCGAGTGGGAATCCCATATCCTTCATTGAGAGGCCTCTTGGAGGAGAATTTCACTTAATTTCCACAATCAGGCTTAAGCCCAAGCTTCAGTATTTAGCTACACTTAAATTTCTACAGAGTATTATGTTGTGTTGCAGGGTGTTGTAGTGGAGGGTTAAGAAACCCACTTTTGGAGCTATTTTTTCAGAGGAGAACGCATTCTTCTTTCTGGGGGGTCATAAAGGGAGTTTATTGAGGTTTCTTTCACATCTTGGCACCAAGCCAACATATCCCCATCATCTACGACACAGTATCCCTCTTTAACTGTGTTATTTCAATGAGCATTTGCAGTGGGGGTTTTAGTGCTTGATTTGGAGGGTGATATCTTCAGTGGTAAGATCAACCTTTCACTTGAAGGATCTGTTGGAGAATATATATTCATTATTTGTATTATCTACAACAATATTCATCCATTTATTCAGTAGTAGCTACTAATTAGCCCTAGGGCTGCATTATGACATTTTGGTTATTTTGTATATTTCAAGAAACCCTTCCCGAGTTGTCTTGAAAATGTGTTTATGAGTATAGATATTTCTTCTCGGCATTATTTGAGCCCTATAACTTAATATATATGTATTTAAATTTTCCAGCAGTAGTTATATCTAATAAAACTGTGCTGTCATGTACATGTTGTCTTGAGGCTTGTTTTGCCAAGCTTGAGTGACTATTTCCTTAAGGACTTGTATATCATTTGTTGCTATGATCTTAATGTGATGGTTATATGATATTCTTACATTTGTCACTGCTATCTCCATTTTTTGTGTTCATGTATTGTTGCTTTCCCATTTAGGAATATTATAGTGGTATCAGAGCATAATCTTGCCTTAGCCTGTGAGTTTCAATCCAATATGCTATAAGAAGAAGAAGGGAAGAAAACGACATCTATAATGATGGAAGGAATGAAATTTGTCTCATCACTTTTCAGATCTATGAAGAACCTCTCCAAGGAGGTCAAGCAGATGAAAAAGGAGAGATGCAATGAAACCTTTAAAGGGTTTCAAGAAGAGGAAGGTCTATGTACTCCATATCATCAGAAGAAAGAACCTGTGTTGCATAGAACTCCAAAGAAATATACTATGCCCTTCTCTTTTGAGGAATAAGACAAGAGGTGTGGAGATGGAGGGCACTTGGAACATGAAATTCTAAGTAAATACTTGGAAAAATGTAAGTTTCAACCTAGAGCTTTCAAGGAGACTCTAACTCTCCCACAGTTCATTCGGCTCAAAGAAGAAAGGAGACCTTGTAGCAATAGGAAAATAAAGGGAAATAGATTTATATTCTCTACCTTTGATGGCTCATCCTTGTGAATAACAACATCTTGGGGAATGAAGTTGGATGCATTTTTTATGCTACATCCAGTAGTAGAGAAAGAATCTGTTGAGATTGCAGCACTCCACCTTGAGGGCTAAGCAAATGTTTGGTGGTTCAGCCATTTGAGTCATGCAAGAGTGAATGCATATGTAGATTTTACTCAAACATTGATCAAAATGTTTGACAAGAAGAGATCAGAGGATAAGAGGCCTTCACCACCACTTGCTGCAGGAGAACTTGCATAAGGAGAAAGAAAACTTGCACCTTTGCAAAGTGGTCTTAAATCCTTGATATTTAGAGTCCCATGCACTATTCTGGAAATGCATGAGGAGGAGGAGACTTATACTAGTGTTGATGCAGCCAAAGAAGAGCATCCATCATCATCAATATTTGGGGAAGTCATTGCATTGAAGGAAGGAACCCTTGTAGTAGTACAAGATGTTCCCAAGTTTCACCAATGTATGCATATGTTTCCACTTTTTGTTATTTTAGAAAATCTTATGGAGGGTTGTGGGAATATGCCATTGCATGACCAAGGGTCAAATCATATTGATGATTTGGAGCAACAGACTATGATTGTGCTGAGCAGCGCTGAGTTGTTCAATGAGGGGATAAACAATCATCCTAGTTATTCAATATTGAGATGAAAACAACTCCTGGGGTTGGAGTGTGGATTCCTCGAGGATAGGATGAGCATTTTCGTCGGAAAACTAATGCATAACTATATGTTCAGCATTGATCATGAGCACGAGACAAAAAAAACACCATTATGGAGATTAGCAACACTTTCATTGAGTAGCAGTGATGAGTTGGGGGCCCAACTATTATTGGGGCATTTTGATGACCATTTTACTTATGTGATATTGTATAGGAAGATGATTGATGAGAGGCATCTTATATTTCATTGTTGTGATGGATCTTTCTTAATGATAATTTCATAGCTCAATTAAAATCCTTTGCCTTTAGGATACTTGGATCCCTATGGATTTAACATGATCATTGATGAGAGGTCTTCACTTG
Source organism: Pinus albicaulis (assembly GCA_034641835.2). Taxonomy (NCBI): domain Eukaryota; kingdom Viridiplantae; phylum Streptophyta; class Pinopsida; order Pinales; family Pinaceae; genus Pinus; species Pinus albicaulis. Next base: position 117,565,805 of record CM076573.1, read on the forward strand.
GAGATCTCGAAGAGATTTCATTTCAACATCCCATGAAATGAAAAGGTAGAAATCTGATATGGAAAGATGGTATTCTCCATTGGAGGAGTACCAAGATGGAGCATGGTAGGAGATACCCACATTTGGATGAAGGAGTGTGGATGGTAAGCAAGAGGTTGGTGAGTCACCTTCATATCTATGACATGGGGCAGCAAGAGGCATGGCTGCATTGGCTACTCTTGAAAGAGTTTGGCCATCATGTGACATATCCTTGTTCTAAGGGTATGTTGGTGGGTGAAATTTGGCATGGCACTCGCATCATATGGTAGCAAGGAGTTTGGGTGCATTGTGTTGCTATCACATTCTTCATGTCAATCATCATATTTTCACCTCATGATTTGTAAGATGGAGGTGTGAAGGGGAAGCAAGAGTTATTGTTGCTTTGGCTTCTCTTGGGAGATTATGGGTAGAATTTTTCCCATACCTGGAATAATATTTTAGGAGAAAGGGATGGCACAATCAATGCCCAAGGAGGCTACCCTTCAGCATTGAATAATCAGGATGTATTTCCGCATAGGAAGGAATTTTCCATAGCAGCACGATGGTGGATGACTTTTGCATATGACATGTCAAAGAATGGAGTAATAGAGTGGAAAGAGCCTTATCACTAAGGCCAACAGTGTTGTCACTTGGGAGTATGAATCCATTAATTTTGTAGACTTTTATGAGTAGATTCTCATAGGAGGGCTCATCTATGGACCTCACTTTCAGCCTAATCACTATGCGTGGTGTTGGCTTGAGGGGTCCTGATCCAGGTTCGAAGGTTTAAGGTTTGCCAACAAACCCCTATACTTCTGGCCCTTTCATAAGTGTCCTACTTGCAGAGGCCAAAGTCTCACCCAAAGCAGTATGGGAGGGTGTTGGAACCAGGTTTCCACACCCTGGGAGAGAGTAGGTAAGTCAAGAAGATCCACGTTCGCAACCTATCCCGTTCGCACAAGGTTGGTCCATTCGCAAGGTTATTAACAGTATAATCCAAAGAATACATAGTTATTACCATGAAAAGATCTAGTCAATATCACAAATTATTATGGTACAAGTGTTCTTTTTCTTGATGTAAGTGTTCTTTCTCCTGATGTGAGATGATATAACACAAACATATTCGCAGCATGAACATATAGCGAAACTGTATTCGTATCTATAAAAGATCCAAAATGTTTGCATAAATAGTAACACATTAGATTATATAACACAGAGATATTTTAACTATATCCACATATATTAGCATCCAAAACCTAGTACAATCCAAACATAGCCTGTGCACACAAGCAACAGGGTTCGCACACAACAGGACTGAGGATCTCCGCCCACACGGGCAGTAGGAGTACTTACCCAACCGACCCAAAAATATATCTAATAATTCACACTTAGCATCAAAATTTATTCTTGCCTACCTTAAGACTCAAAATGTTAATCTATTTATATCAACTCAACGTACGCTTCCAACGATCCGCAAACCGTTTTTTGCGGACTCTTAGTCTACCCTTGACCCATTACAATGCATTTTCGGCTTTGACCCACCCCAAATCCCTGCACTAGACTAAATGATACCAAAAATATACAAAATTCTCATTTTTAGGGGAACTCTTTCCAACGATCCCCCAACACAATCTTGTGACTCGTCTCCAGTCACTGTGGTCGTGGGGTATCCAATTGCACCTACAGTAGCCTGATTGCCTCAACCAGAGTGGGTAGCTCTCCTTTACTCTGAACAACAGTGTTCTGAGCAATATCCACCAACTACTGCGAATTTGGTCCTTTTGTTGCTAATGTGATGCTCTCTAGAGTATGGTTCAATTGTTTAACTGTGACATCAATATCCTGAAAGAGCTTGAGGGCTTCATCAGCCCATGAATTAAGGCCATCATTGAGGGTCTTCTTCTTCTACTTGAGTTCGTCAATGTCATCCCGAACGACATGGTTGGTGTTAGCCACCAATAAAATTTGTCATATCAAATGGTGGCTAAAAATTTTTTGGAGCCTTCAAGGAACACGTTTTATTGCAAAATTTTTTATCTCTTGAAGACTCAAGAAGACATTTTTCTATTTGTCTAAATCTTCACTGCTGTTTCCTTTTTCCCAACTCAAAAATTCTGCTAATTTCAAGAAAAAATACTGCTGCAAACACCATTTTCCCCTCCTTCCACTTCAAAACTAACCTCCATTTTTACCCTATTCATTCCCATGAAACTCCTCTATTTTTCATTTTTCCCCATTTCCCCTTCATAAAATCCTCTTTACAAAGTTTAAAACTCCTCTTTTTACTCTGTCGAAACCCCCAAATCTATTTAAAACTTGAAATAATTTCATTAAAAAAACCTTTTTGTATTACAGGCTTAAGCCCCCTTGGGCTAACTCCTAAACCACTTCCCCATTATATGCCCTGGTGCTAGAACTAGGTGCTCAGCCATTTAAGCACTTATCGCATCAGAAAGATCAGAGCACATAAGTTTATCTACCATATTAAAAATTTCCGATGTGATTAAGCCCTTGTACAAAGCTCCCAATCATATTATTGTTTCACATAACTCTCATTCTCACAGTCGGGTGCTAAAAACATTGTATAATCCATCTTCGATTGATATTTTCCTTTGTAAAGTTCATAAACCCACTTTCCTAAATTTTTTCTCTAAGCCCGTCGGAGACATGTTTTCAATGATCCAGGTGGATATTGGTGGCCACCCGCCTATTCCTCTTGGGCCCCCACCATTGTCTCTTTCATTTTTTCAGTTTCGGCATAACTTACTATTTTTAGTAGTTTTTCGTGTCCTGAACTTCCGGAGCCGTTTTGAGGCCCTAAATGAATTTTTTTGGGCATCGCGCCTCCAGTAGAAAATATTCTGTTCCGGAAAAGTTGTATTCCTTGGACAAATATTTCTAATGATGTATCATGGGCGTCAAACGGAGATAGTATGCCAAAGTTATGTTCGTGGGAAGTTAAAACACCAATTTACCCAAACGGGGCCCATAGTTTTGTTGCTTCATCTCCTAGGGTTAGGTTTTTGGATTTTTAGGTTTCTCCATTGTTTCTCAACAATAAACAGGCCCTCTAGCCTCATTGTAACTCAATTCAGAGGCCTGTAGCCGTCACGTCTCTTCTCAGAGATAGCTACCAGTGCCCTAGCTAGTTTTATTTCCATTCTGTCTGTAAGCAAATTTCAGTTCTTTGATATTAATGAAATGAAGTGTTATTTCCACTGCATCTCTATATTTATGGTTATATGTTTATTCTGTCGCGTTCCTCCATAAATCTCGATCAGTGGTATCAGAGCGGTCTGCTTTTTCTGGATCCTTCTTTGCATGTCCCTAACGAGGTTGGGGTATAAGGAGCTAGGGCTTGATTGTAACACCCCCAATTTATGTGTTGGAATTTCAAAATTAGATAGTTGAACTTTAATCCTAAGGGGAGTGGACCCCAAAGGATAAATAAATTGTGAATGTAAATTAATATTTAAGTTGAGGAAATGAATAAAATGATGTTGTGCAGATTGACCAAAATGAGATTATGATATCACTTGCTAAATCCATGAGGATGGACAAGCAAATATTCCCCACAATATTTCAAAAAAAAAAAAAAAAAAAAATCCTTGAAAGAATTTATTTCTAAAGTAGATTTTGAGGAAAAATCTTATAATTCCCCAATGATGAGGAAAGTAGTTGGGAAGAGGTAAAAAGCTGGAAAGGCTAAGGAAAAGCATAAAACAGCTTTAAAGAGTCCCTAAAATGGGAAGCCTAGGCAAACAGGAAGAAAAGCATCCTGATATTCTGGACGCAGCATTAGAAACAGGCTTTGGGGAAAAATAGCTTAAATAAGCTGATCCTAAATAGATTAGAGGGGGATCTGATATAGGAGGTGGTCTCAGCTCGGGGGTGAGTTCTGGGAGAGAAAAAGGACTCTAAGGTTGGGAGGTTGGTTGACTGCATGATTGGTATGTTTTTAAAACTATTCATGTGTTTACTTTTTAATAGTATGAATTGGCTACATATAAAAGTTGATTGGATACTAGAATTTTAAATGATACATTTAACAGAATTAATCATCAGGAATTCACCTTCTTAATTCTGAATAGTTGTAGAATAAGAATCTGTAGAATAGAATCCAACAGAATTTCTAAACCAAGGTTGGTTTAAATCTGTGGATACATATTCCTCTACAGATCATTTAACCCTAGACTACTCCAAATAAATTGATGGAGTTTATAAGAAAAATTTAATAGTTGAATATGTGATTGCGATGGAACTAATTATAGTTCATATTTTTGTTTCTGAAACTTGAAGGTTATTACATACATGTACAGACTCAAAAAAATTTATCCTTCTTGACTTTGTCTAGTGATAGGGACTAGAAAAAAATGAGGAGGAATTTTCCAAAATCTCTAGCGAGTATGTGAACTAAATCTGGGGACTAAAATACTTCACAGTTAAATTTTTTGTGAATTAATAAGCTTCTGTTAACCATGCGAGTTCAATAGTATACCATAATGCAATCATATGAGCAGTAAATAATATCCTCCAATGTCGGAGTACAGGATAGAATTAATATACATCTAAGACCCTAAAATAGGACTATCTATTAACCATCAACTACAAGAGTCAACAAAAAGGAAATAAAATTTTATAAACAGATTTCTTGTTTATACAAAATCAGTTGTAGTAGAGATATAACGAATTTAGCCATTCCCAGTTCTGTATTATATGACAGCAGAACAACATATAACTATATATTAAAGGTATGCATAGAATTCTATATTAAACTATGACTGCAATGTAAAACGAGCATGTACAACCTTATAATCCCATACCTCTGTACCAAATCCAGAACATGGCTACTAACATTTATATACACCTTATTCGTGAGACGAACTAAAGGTTTTTCCATGTAGTCCAATGAACTACATATTGAAGAGATGACAACATTATAAATGATCACGGTTATCTAAATGGAAACTTTATGAAACGAGATATCTCAGATATAGATATATATGCCACCATTAGAAATATAAATTCGGTGTAGTTGGGGAAAATTCTCATATACTGTTCAAACATTACTATTATAAAAACAAACATTTTCTATAACCAGGAAAATGCATATGTAGTGATTTAAATTCCATGCGGAAGAACGAGAAGCATAAATACCGTGAGAAATTATATCTTTCTCCATCACCATTTAGAAATTCAGTGGTTAAGCGAAACGTATCCATGGAACTAAGAAATTTAGAGAAAATCTACATCTGTAGACGTATCAAAGACTGAAGCCAGATATAAGAGAAACAGGCTCGCACGGTGTAATATGTTATTATAGAATCAATTTTTCCAGAAAATTATCTAGCGCCATAAAGAAATGAGTTCGTTCATGAATCAAAAATAGACGGTAAAATTTTAATGAGAAATCTAAGGATTTATCCGAACAGACAACGAAGGCAAACATGAATTCCGACAACTGGTAGGTTCCGACCTGTGCCATGTAAATATAAAAAGGGTTATAATACTTGAAGCGTGAGAATGGGTAGGAGACCCTCGAAGAAATTTTGCGTAAGATAGGAGCGTACCTGCCACCAAAGAAAATTGGAACCGAGTTAATCTATATGGAAATTTTTTTTTAACCAGTGACATGGTATGAGATTTTGATAACAACCGCAGATTCTACTCACCCATAGGAATGACCGATTTCTTCTATGTAACGCCTGAAGAAGGCGAAAAAAAATTAGTAAGAGTATAGGTCGAGTAAATGTATAACCATTCCAGAAAATAAAAGTTGTATAAGATATTACCTCCAGAGTGAAGGTAAATTCGATGCCAGAGAATATCACGGGTACAGACACAGAACCTCTGCAGATAATACCAAACGTCGAGTTAAATCTCCTGGATGGGATAAATTATAATAAATCCAGGCTGAATAGAAAATCTAATTAACAAAAATTTCCCATTCCGGAGTGAGAGAAATCTCACTACCTCGCAGGAATAAATCATTGTGAAGTACGACTGAGGAATAAAAATGATAAGCACATTGATCTGGGTGGAACGCAGTCCTACCTGATAGGTACACAACCCTAAATGTTGAAGCAGACCTGGTAGAAATCATTCATAAAACAAAACAAAAAACGAACTCAAACCAGAGAGATAAACCACCTATTGATCAAAATTTGGGTGAGATTCTATGTCGTTACTCCCAAACTAGAGATGAAGTTAACCATGAACATAAAGGAAAATAGGTAGGATTCATTCACTTACCGGTTAAACCTACTATTCATGAAACGATGGTCGCATACTGGTGTGAGGGAACGCCATTATGCCTCCGGCAACCTTGGCTTTCTCTGAGCAGACTTCTTCATCATAGTGAATGAAAGCCACAGACAAAATAGATCGAGTTTATAATAACACTAAACCCTAACTAGCTCAGGTTCTCAGCCATCCACGTGTAGCACCATGGACATCCCGATAAAACGAAGTCACAGAGGTAAGTACCTCCACAGAGCACCAACAGAAATGACGGTGTACCAGGATAAGAGTATTAAACGATTTTCATAACATAATTTCGTATCCAGAATTTATACGAGCATACCACAAGGGCACGACTCCTTTAATGACCCTGGAGTAAAGTTAAATCCGCAGTCAGAACACCGTAATAGCAATAAATGAAAATCTCTGAGGAAACCGGAACCATTACAAACGATACTGAAAGAAGATCGAGCAAGGACGCATGCCATGGTGGTTCACAACCACACCATCAAATTTTATAACGAAATAAATTGTTTACCCTAACACCAATCACGAGAAGGTCCATCGACATGGCATGAGAATTTAATATGAAACCCTATCAATATGTACTATCATCATAATTGCTATATCCTAACACAAGAACGAAAGGCTGAGCAACTTAGTTACAAATTATTCGTGGAGGTATACATTCATCGTAGTGCTACAAGATTGACTCAAATAACCTTAATACTATATCAATTGAATGAAAACCTCGATGAGCCATAAGTGTGATCATTTACTTTGAGGTTGGGAAAAGCGCAAAGGCTATGATTCATATTGAATTAGCATACTATACGATTTACACAAATGTTATATTAATATATGGAAAATATATGTATGCAGAAATGTGTTCTAATAAAACAAATCTTCTGTAGATAGAGTTTAGAAATTTTATATGAAAAAAAAAAAATTTGTTGTGATATTGGGAGACATGACATTGATTTGGTGGATCCTTTCCAAGATCATCCTCACAAACCTCGACAGACGCCCATGGGGGATGAAAAGAAAGACGAGGGAGCAGGAGATCCTATCAAAATATTTCTCAAGGAGGCCCTCGAAAAACAAAGGAACACGATGATGGATAACTTTGCTTAGATCCTTCAATGGTTACCCACCGGCGGTGCATCTACATCCAGCAGACACTCTGGAGGTGCGACTCCTTTTAAGGTACAAGTAAATTTTGACATTCCCATATTTGAGGGTCAAATAGACGCAGATGTCGTAGATAGATGGTTGAATCTATTAGAAGGATATTTCTCTATTCATGACTTTTCAGACCGAGAGAAGATTATTTTGGCACTCCTCAAAGCTACCCCCCATGTTAAGGACTGGTGGGAAACCTACTATGAGAGCAAGGACCAGATAGAACCATGAGAAATTTCCCTATCCAAAACATCGAGAAAGCCGGGTTTTGTAAGTATTTTAGTATTAAAATATTTTGAGGATTTCTCCAATAAGCCGATCTGAAAGAACCTGGATGTGCTACTTGGAAATATTTTGTAGTGCTAAGATTCATAATTACTAATCCATGGAATGTCACTTTGAAGCAAGATTTGAGGTTATGAAGAGTAAGAAATTCTTTGACAATTCCTTGTTGCATGTCATGTTGATATGTATACTCTTGAAGATTTGAAATGTTGGATTGGAGGGAGTGCCAAAATCAAAAGTTGGTATTGAAGAAACTACCAAATTATATATGTTTCATGTTGGTAAAGAATATATATGAGATGTGGATTGAAGGTCAAAGCATCAAATCATAAACTATCACCACCGAAGAGCACAATTTTCGATGGGATCACATAACACAACATCTAGTAGTGGTTGAACTCGATCAATTAATATATCATGGAGTTTCAGAAGCTAGTATTTGAAGGAAGCCCGAAGTTCAAATATAAGTGACCATGTAGTAGTGACCAAACTGGATGAGATAATAGATCATGTAGTTTTAGAAGCTAGTATTCGAAAGAAGTGTGTAGTTAAAATATGGGTTGTATGAGGTGTTTATAAAAGAACGTAGATCAAATATTGGTTGTATGACATGTTATAAGATTTTTAAATGGATTACATGAGTAGATAGTGAAGGTTATTGTGTTTATTGTAGGTTGTGCTTACTAATTATTATTGTAATAGTAGGTTTATTCCTAGAAGGAATCATCATTTAATGAAGGATTATAGTTTTTCTCTTAGAAACATTTCCAAGTATATCTTCTATCTCATGTGGCAAAGGTGAACCACTTAACTACATGTTTTACTTTAGTGGAGTCCCTCATCTTCACTGCATGTTCTACTTCATTGGATCCCCTCATCTTTAGTGGTAGGAAAAATCATAAAGACCAATAAAAGGACTCTGAAAGGGCTTGGCACTTAGTGCCTTCACGACACTCGAAGAGGGGTGCTATACAACTTTGTAGTAAGAAAATTTTGTCACCTAATGTTACATTTAAAAATAACAAAATAATGGTTACATTAAAAAATTAAAAAACTAATAAGAATAATAAATTCAATGTTGGCCACACATAAAATACTTCAATTTCCACCTATAGTTTTACCTCAAACTTTCTATAAAGAGATAAAGTAATAGAAAATAAAAATATTTTTACCTTTTAGTATGAGAGATATATAGTCCCTTCATTACTTATGGAGTTCACAAAAGGTATTTAAAAATAATGTTATTGATACTACATGAGATCTAATACATTCCTTACTCAATTGAAATGTAGTATTAAAATAAAATTATATTATTGACAAAAATAGATCTTATACTCGTAAAAAATATAATCTAAATTATATATATATATATATATATATATATATATATATATATATATATAAAATAATTGGAAGAAAATTAGTATGGACCTATGTCAACATTACTTAACTAAACCATATGTTTTTTTTTAAAGATTTTTGGTAACTTTTTTTTTCTCTTTATTTTTAGTCAATCTTCATCAATATGTTTAGATAAGAAGGGAAGTGAACTTGTGATAAGTGCTATAACAAATAGCCTCATCACCATTTAACCAAACCACACAAACTACTTTATAATAATTTTATAACTATACATTTTTTAACATTAGATGAGATTGAGTCTCATGCAGTATAAGACCAGGTGTCATAAAATTAGTTTGCACAAAACAGAATGAGAGGACTGAAATAAGACTCGATTCAAACAGAATGGGAAAATGAGAGACAACCTCGTGGCATTGCGGATGGATATGCCTTAGCAGTGGCGGCCGTGGAAGCTTACTCTCCTTACAGTTCAACATTGCCCCAAATTTGAATGGAGTACTACTCTCATGAGTCTCATTCTATTTGAATCGAATCCTTCCATTATGTTTCTATGCAAGTTAACTTTATGACACCTTGTCCTATTACTGTAACACACTCGACCTCATCAAATTTTTCGGGTGCGGCAAGACGAAGAACGAGCCATGATGACGTGTAGCCCGAGTTACATGTATAATAACATCACCCGCTTGTTAGTGGCTTAGATGTTCTTCAAGTGTAGAATGGAGCGGGTATGTGTTTTCATATTTATCATTTTTTCATTTTCATGGGGTCTACTATATATTGTTAGAGATATGGTATTTATACAAAAGTATGTTACTTAAAATTAATGGATTATGCTAGTCACTATGTTAATTGGTTAGAGATATGGTATTTATATAAAAGTATATATTGTAAAAATTAATGGATTTGGTATGTAATGAATTTTACGATTGGTTATTTTACCAAATTTCTAGATCCAACTAACTCTAGATCTATCATGCGCCGAGAGGGATCAAATATCTCGAGGTGCAAACCTTTCCTCAAGTTTTGCACTCAAAAAATAGGTTTTCACCTCGAGAGATTTGATCCCTCTCGGCACATGATAGATCCAGAGTTAGATGGATCTAGGCATCAACGCCACATTTTTCAGATTATTAAAATTTTTGTATATTTTTGAGATGTAAGATGGATCGAGGCTGGTTTCAGTCGTGTGCTGCCAAGAAAAATCTATCAAAGATATGATTAATTTTATCAGTAATATGTAAATATATCAAATATTAATATAATCATTTTAAATATGCTAAATATTTCTGAGATTAACTTGGTCATTTTAATTTTAAATTTGCTTAGTTACCTTAGTTCGTTGAGATGATAATTATTGTTAATAACTATAATGATGAAAAATGATGAAATATTTTTTTAAATGCAAAGTGACAATAAAACGTTGAAAGATAGAGAATGTGAATAATAAGAATGTACTCATGTTACAATCAATCTCAAACTATTTTCTTCTACTATTCTTATTTCCTCCCTTGTTAGTTTTGTTATCTTTTCATACTGATTATATGAAAAAGTAAATTTAAATCATAAACCATTTAACACAAAAATCAATCTACTATAACACAAAAATCAATCTACATTGTTAATAACATTTTGTGCTTACACTAAAATCAATGCATATTGTTAATCCAATCACTTTAATATTAATGTACCGTCATATATCCAATTACGTCAAATCATAAATCAAAATATACATTGAAATAAATGCATTTAATGCAAGCAATCAAATAAGATTAGAAAATAACTTCTACATTGAAATCGGGTCATAATCTAACTCATTATAGTTATTTTTGTCTCTATCTCACCCCCCTAAACACACACGCTCTCGCACTCCATATATATCATTCTCTTTGTCGATCACCCTCTCTCCCCATCTCTCTCTTCTTCCCTCTCTTCCCCTTTTCTCCCTCTCCCCCGCTAATATATCTCTTTCCTCCTTTTGTCATCTCTCTCTCTCTCTCTCCATCTTCCTTATCACTCAGTCTCTCTCTGTCTGTAGGAACCAACATCTACACTGAAATCAATGCATTTACTCAAAGAAATCAAATAGGATTAGAAATCGCCATCTACACTGAAATCAATGCATTTAGTGCAAACAATAAAATAGGATTAGAAATCATCTACATTGAAATTAAGTCATCTAGTGCAAGTAATGAAATATAATTATAAATCGACATCTAAATTGAAATCAACACATTCAATGCAAGCAATCAAATTGTATTAGAAACCACCACCTACACTGAAATCAATGCATCTAGTGCAAGTAATCAAATATCATTAGAAATAAATATCTACACTAAAATCTATGCATCTAGTGCAAATAATCAAATAGGATTAGAAATCACCATCTCCACTTATATCAATCCATCTAGTGCAAGAAATATTCCTCCCTCTCTCCACCCTCCATCCATATCTATATCCCCCTCCATCTATTCTTTTTTGTCTCTCTATCTCACCCCCCTAAACACACACACTCTCGTACTCCATATATATCAATCTCTTTTTCAATCACCCCCTCTCCCCATCTCTCTCTTCTTCCCTCTCTTCACCTTCCATCTATATGTCTATCTTACCCTTCTCTCCCTCTCCCCCATTAATATCTCTCTTTCCTCCTTTTGTCCTCTCTCCCTCTCTCTCCATCTTCCTTATCACTCTCTCTCTCCCTCTAGAAACCAACATCTACACTGAAATCAATGCATTTACTCAAATAAATCAAATAGGATTAGAAATCGCCATCTACATTGAAATCAATGCATTTAGAGCAAACAATCAAATAGGATTAGAAATCGTCTACATTGAAACCAATTCATCTAGTGCAAGTAATCAAATATAATTATAAATCGACATCTAAATTGAAATCAACAAATTCAGTGCAAGCAATCAAATTGTATTAGGAATCACCACCTACACTAAAATCGATGCATCTAGTGCAAGTAATCAAATATCATTAGAAATAAATATCTACACTAAAATCAATGCATATAGTGCAAATAATCAAATAGGATTATATATCAGCATCTCCACTTATATCAATCCCATCTAGTGTGAGAAATATTCCTCCCTCTCTCCACCCTCCATCCATATCTATATCCCCCTCCATCTATTCTTTTTTGTCTCTTTATCTCACCCCCCTAAACACACGTGCTCTCATACTCCATATATATCAATCTCTTTTTCAATCACCCCCTCCCCATATCTCTCTTCTTCCCTCTCTTCACCTTCCATCTATATCTCTATCTTCCCCCTCTCTCCCTCTCTCTCCATCTTCCTTATCACTCACTCACTCTCTCTCTCTCTCCACCTTTCTCTCTCTATTTCTTTCTTCTTACCTCTCTCCTCCTCCCCCTCCAAGTCCATCTCTCTTTCCCTCCCTCTCTCCACTCTCTCACATCATCTCTCTTCCTTCCTCTCTTTCCCTTTCTCTCCCATCTCTCTCTCCCTCTCTCTCTCTCTTCACCCACCAACTATGTTACTATATCCCTCCCTCTCTCCTTATATCTCCTTCTCCCCCCTTATCTCCATCTCTCCTTATTTGTCTCCTTATCTCAGCCCCAAACATACACGCTCTCTCTCTGTCTCTCCCTTGTCACTCCTTCTCTCTCTCTCCACTTCTCACTCTCTATATTTCTTATTTCCTACATCTCTCCCCCTCCAACTCCATCTCTATTATCGATCCCTCTCTCCTCCTCTCTCTCAAGTCCTCTCTCTCATCCTTCCTGTCTCTCTCTCTCTCCCCTAAATCCCTCTCTCTTCCCTGATCTCTCTCTCTCTCTCTCTCTCTCTCTCTCTCCAATGCTCTCTTCCCCGATCACTCTCCTCCTCTCTCTCATCCTTCCTCTCTCTCCCTTTCTCTCCCACCTCTCTCTCTCTCTCTCTTTTCCCTCCAATCCTCTCTCTTCCCCCATATCTCTCTCTCTCTCTAATCCTCTCGCTTCCCCAATCCTTTTCTTTCTCTCACTCTTTCCACCCCTCTCTCTCTCCAACTACATTACTATATCCCTCCCTCCTTCTCACTTCTTCTCTCCCCTCTTCTTTCCATACATCTTACTTTGTCTCTTTATCTCACCCCTAAACATACACACTCTCTCCATCTCTCCCTTATCACTCTCTCTCTCTATTTCTTCTTAGTTATGTAAACTAATTAACATAAATATTCGTAAATGTAACGCAGATTATGGAGTAAATATGAAAAAGAGGTTTTATTTACTTACCATACCTCTAGTTTATTTATATTTTTATTTATTTACCATACTCCTTTTCTTTACTATGGTATTTGGCCCATAGGCTTGTTATATAGTTAGATTTTTATTTATAATCCTATTTGATATATTGTTATTTATTTACCTGACCTCTTTATGCCTATTTTATATTTATTTATTTACCATACCTCTTTATATCTATTTTATATTTATTTATTTATTTATCATACTTGTTTATACCTCTTTTATATTTATTTATTTACCCATGGTATTTGGCCCATGGTATCAATATTAATTTGTCCCATGGTATTGGTCTCATAGGGTTCATCTAAATAAAACCTCTTTTTAAATATAAAAAGGTTTATGGAATAAATATAAAAATAATTTTTATTTATTTATCATAAATCTAATTTATATATATTTTCATTTATTTACCATAGCTCTCGAATAAGTATAAATTCATTTTACAAATATTTAATTGAAAGAAATATTAAAAGATTTTGGATTTTGATTGTTTGTGTTGAATTAACTCTTTTCTTTTGATTTAGAAAATGGTATTGATATTATTATAACATAATAATATTAATAATAA